>SKCR01004382.1:0-89805 GCA_019454045.1 Zanthoxylum bungeanum
ACCTGAGACTGAGGAAGAAAGAGTTAGATTGTCTAATTTTCCATATGCTTCTTGTATTGGACGCATTTGTATGTTATGCTATGTACAAGACCTGGCATCAGTTTCGACGTCAGTGTGACTAGCTGATATCAATCTGATCCAAGTAATGATCATTGGATAGCCGTAAAATGAAGGAAACACTTTTCTTGCGCAGTGGAAGCATGTCAGGCACCCGGATCGGACTTGAAATTTTTTTCTGCCATTCCATTTGAGTGGCCGAATGCAACCAGTACCACCACTGAAATTTTACTTCTATTTAATATATAGTTATGCATTCAATAATTATCAAATAATTATTAAAATCATATATTAACTTTTAATATATAGTTTCAAGTGTGACAAAATAATATTATTAATCTTTTTAATAATATTTATACATATGTGAGTATATAATTGGACTATCCAATTATACTAAATATGATATAGTATATCGAGCTAGCACGGGGACCAAATGGACCTACGATTTCGAGCTCCAATAATCTCAAAATATTAATTAAGCTCTTAATTAAATATTATGAATTATTATCTCCGGGTTATTCCACTAAAAAACCGAAGCTGCACTCTCGTTGCCGCAAATAGTATATTAAACTGAACCACGTCGGTGTCCATCGATATAGTCACTACATACAAATTAACCCTTCAGGAGTATCTCGTAATTAGATCTGGGTCATAATGTCTATTATACCCCTCTAATTATTTTTTTCTTAAGTACCATTGATTCTCTAGTGAATTATTTATTCATAACCATTATGAATTTTAATCTTTTTATTCATAATACAAAGACTTGAGCGCTCAAACCGTTCAAGTACCGAATCAACCCTTAAGGAAGATATTCATTTACTTCTCGCAAGAATGAGTGAACTCCATGTCTATGTAAAACGTCCCCAGCTACACACCAGACTATGACCCCAAAGTACATAGCTATTGGTCGGGACTGCTACACCAACCTCACCTTTGTAAATCAAATGACATAGCCTGTCATGCAGGAGTTCGTAGTACACTCAGTATTAAGATCAATCCATATATGACCATCTAGTAGATCGAAATGAATTTCTTTATTTAACGGATATTATAAGAAAGTCATTTCTATCTGTGTCCAGTCCTATATGATCACATCATACAAGGTGACCCCATTTTCATGTCTCCACATGAACGATCCCGGATCAAGGTCGCCATATAATTATAGAATGGACCGCAACTATAGATAAACCACAAACAAAGTACCCATTTTGTTTGCTCTCTATGGACTATTTTAGATTACTAACTTCAGACTTAAATCCTCTTGTGTATGACACTCATACACTAAGTTTGAAGGTACATGTGTAATCTAGGGTATTCAAGATAATTTACAATATGCAAAATTTAAACAAACATTTGATAAATAAATAATGCATTATTTTATTTCATAACATATAAAACTGTTTACATTACATGAAGCTCTAGGGCATAAATCCCAATAATCTTCGACTTGCACTAAATCAAATGAGATATGTCATGTAATCCTAGACCATCTAGGTGACCTTCAAACAATTTAGCAGACAACGCATTTGTAAACGGATCAGCCAGGTTCTCTGCGAATGTAATTTTTTTTATAACAGAGACGTCTCATCTCTGCACTATCTCCCTGAAGAGATGATATTTCCCCTCTTGTGGCTTATTTGTTCCTTTGAATTCTCCACTACACCAATATTATCGCAATAAAATGTGAGTAGTTTATCTATATCTGGAAAAACTTCCAGATCTCCCAAGAATTTACGGAGCCAGACTGTTTCCTTAGCTGCTTCACAAGCTGCTACATACTCAGCCTCCATGATGGAGTCAGCAATGCAAGATTACTTTATACTCCACCATACTATAGCCCCACCACCTAGGGTAAACACTGATCAAGATGTTGATTTCCTAGAATCGACATCCGTCTGAAAATCAGAGTTTGTATATCCCTTTAGGATCATATCCTCACCAGAATATACAAGCATATAATCTCTCGTTCTCTTAGGATACTTGAGAATATGTTTCACAGCCACCCAATGATCCAATCTTGGGTTAGACTGAAACCTACTGACTACTCCCATTACAAAATAGATGTCTGGTCTCGTGCATAACATTGTACAAATGAGACTACCACTTCTGAGGCATATGTGATATTTCTCATTTCCTCAACATCTTGAGGTGTCTTAAGAGACTGTTCCTTTAACAAGTGAATTCCATATCGATGAGGCAAATTGCCTTTCTTGGAATTCTGCATCCCAAATCGCACAACGATATTGTCGATATAGGATGCCTGAGACATAGCTAACAATCGTTTCTTGCGATCCTGAATTATCTGAATCCCAAGAATATAACTGGCCTATCCTAAATCTTTCATTTGGAATTGGTTCGCTAGCCAGGTTTTCACGTCCGATAATATCTTTACATCATTCCCAATGAGTAAAATATCATCGACGTGTTGGGTTTCTACGGTCTAACCGTGATCATTTTAAGCAATGAAACATACATGTGAATATATCAAGGAGGTGCGGAATACTCACAATGAACGGTTGAGCAATGCGACGAACAACAAAACTTCAAGCTCTCTCCAAGGTGGCTCACGGCAGTAGGCTGTTTTGCTCCTCCAAAATTTTCGGTCATGTACTCCATTGATGCTCCAAGTTCCAAGCTTCTCAAATGGTGATTCCAAGCTCACAAGTGCGGTTCCCTATCACCTTGTATGTCCTCTTTTGAGTGCTAGCTCTTGATGATTTTTTCCACAAAAATCACCATGGTTTCTCCTTGCCATTCTCGGCAAAACCAGTGAAAGAAGGAGAAGAATGCCCCTTGGGCGTGAGAGAGAAGAGAGGAATGAGAGAGTTAGATGTGTTAGGTTGTTGGAAATGTGTATCTAATACACAAAATGAATTTCAAAAATTCATTTACCAATTTATTTTCTTTCGAAAAGTCAAGCCATTTAAACCAACCACTTCCATCAATCAATCAAGTGACAAATTGTCACATCACTCAAAGTGACATGTGATTTGACGCTTGATGTGACTAATGATTTGACGCTTGATGTGACTTATGGACTGCACTTAAATTCGCAATGCGAGTGCGCCCGCAAACACTCCCGGGCTCGGGTTCGCTAATTTCAAATTAACTAATTTTCCGTTGCGACGTAATTAAATTATTATGCCTAGCAAAATCACTATTCACGTCGCTAACGAATTAATTCTAAATTAACTCGTTCGCCCGAATTAAAATCTAATTTCAATTCCGCGTCGAAATCCAATTTCGTATAATATATCGAATATATTATTTTTATCGATTAATTCCAAATTAATCATTATCTCTCTTTAATTAATATTTTATCCCATATAAAATATCTCCGTAATTAATCCTAGATTAATTTTCTCTCTCTACTAATTAATCCCAGATTAATAAAGTGTGAGTCATACATCATCGGTGAATCTTCGGGAAGCGACCCATGAGATCCCCGGATATGTTGGCAGTAAATCCTGTCGTCGGAGTATCCGAACACGTACGTACCTAGTACTACGTTTATACCGATTTACAAGATAAGGTTGGCTTCTAGCAAAGCTCCATGCCTACCCAATTCTCCAAATATATCCTTATAGGAATATGTTATCTATATCAGACGTAGTATACGTAGTATTGCGTATTACGATCCAGTATCTGATGTCACGTGCTAGGCCTGGGGCTGGAAATGTGTCTGCCCCGTACGAAGCACATATCAGATCTCTGGTAACTAGTCTCTTTAATCGGATAAACATGACCTAGTCATAATATCCCGATAGATGCAGTATATAAGAGAACGAGTTCCGTATCCTACGTGATCATCATCTCCACTATGACTGGAGTGATACTTCCATCTCGACATCACACCCAATACACTAGGGTTCTCAATATACCCAGAAGAGGTGTACACAGAACCTGTTAAAGCCCTGGACGACCAAAACCAAAGTATATTGATTGTCGTAAGTACTAGCGGTGTAAGTCTCAGGTTATGACCAAATACACCTACCCTGATTCGGACTTCCATAGACACATAGTCATACTACCAATGGAATTCCGAGGGGTCTATCCAGAGCGAAGCTGTTTTCCGTACCATCGGTAAAACACAACCTCCTATCACACTTGCATGAGTATCCTATACCCAAATATATGAGAACTATGTCATTTTGCCCTCACAACGCGCACAAGTGTAATACTAGTCTATTCCGCATTATCGATGTCCAATCTCGATAATACTACGACTAGGGATATTTAATGATTAAAGCTTCATGGATTGATACTGTCTCATATCTTATCAATCCGGAACTAATCATATGGACCTTTCATCATTTATACATCTTGGTGATCTAATCACAAATGATAAAAGAGCAATTTCCTTTGTCACATAGTTAATTTGTACAACAACACCATGATCTGTACAAATAGTGATGCTATGGGTCATAACTGTCCAACACGACGTATAAAATAAGAAAAACCATATTCCCGTCAATGACGCGCTTGTATACACAAGGCTCATCAACATTCTGCTCAAAGTCATAAGACTTGGTCATAGTATCAAATCTTATATTCCAAGATCGAGATGCCTGCTTGAGTCTATAAATGGACCTTTGTAGCTTGCAAACTTTTTGCTCTTGACCTTGGGCTATGAACCCCTCTAGTTGTACCATATAGATAGACTCATCAAGATTGTCATTCAAGAAAGTAGTCTTGACGTCCATTTGCCAAATCTCATAGTCATAATATGTGGCAATGGAAAAAAGAGTGTGGATGGATTTGAGCATGGCTACTGGCGAGAAAGTTTCCTCAGAGTCAACTCCCTCTTTTTGGGTATAACCATTTGGCCACTAGCCTAGCCATGAAGGTCTGTACCTTCCATCTACTCCCCTATTTCTCGTGTAGATCCACTTTCAACCTATAGGTTTTACCCATCAGGTTGGTCTATAAGTTCCCAGACTGAGTTGGAGTACATGGACTCCATCTCTAGATTTATGGCTTTGAGCCATTACTCTTTATCAGAATCTTCATTGCACTACAATAGGTCAATGAATCATCTACACCATCGCTGGAGGTGACAACTTGTGCCTCTCCAACTCCTAGATAGTGATTAGGTTATCATACAACCCTCCCACCACGTCTAGGTGGCAGATCATTTTGATGAATTTGCATCTAACACTCAGATGCCGAAGGTGCTATGTGTTTGTCAAATATCATTGATGATAATGTGCTGGTCGAACCAGAAAGTAACTCCTCATGTAATATTTTTCTTCAAGGTTTAAACTCCCTCATGTAGTCCTCCTCTAGAAACATAGCATTTATCGATACAAATATTTTGTTATCTTCAGGGCTATAGAAGAATCCAACCCTAGTCTCCTTAGGATAGCCTACAAATAGGCACACCTATGAACGCGACTCCAACTTTGTAGTCTTATTCTTCAGCACATATGATGGACACCCCCATATGCGGAAATGTCATAAACTAGTTTTACGACCACTCCACAACTCTAAGGGAGTCTTAGGAACATACTTAGATGGAACTACATTAAGGATATACATTGCTGTTTGCAATGCATATCCCCAGAACGAACTAGGTAGTGAGCTATAACTAAACATAGATCTTATCATGTCTAGTAGGGTCCGATTTCTCATTTCTGCAACACCATGTTATTATGGTGTTCGAGGTGTTGTGAGCTGGGATATTATCCTATGCTCAACTAAGAATTCCTCAAAGTCTTTGTCAATATATTCTCCTCCACGATCTGATCGTAGAGTTTTTATCTTTTTACCTAACTGGTTCTCAACCTCAGCATGATACTCTTTGAACTTTTCAAAGGTATATTACTTGTGCTGCAATAGGTAAACATACGCATATCTTGAATAATCGTTAATAAATGTGACGAAGTATTCATAACCACCTCGAGCTCTCACATTCATCGGTCTGCAAACTTTCGAATGTACTAGCTCAAGTGGTTGACTGACTCTTATACATTTTCCAGTAAAAGGTCTATTTGTCATTTTTCCTTCTAAACAGGATTCGTAAACTGGTAACGTTCAGAGCTCTAACTAGTTTAAGGCTTTATTTTACATCAACCTATTTATCTCGTCAAGGCTGATATAACCATGTCTAAGATGCCACATATATGTGTCATCATGAGAAATCTTTTGCCATTTTGTTTTAGGTTTCTCAACCTTAAATATTTCAGTGTTGAGCAGTGACTTATGTGTTAACGGTCTTAACACATACAAGTTATCTCCTAGTTTCCTTAGAGTATAAGGAATCCATTTTTGAAATAATAACTATTATTATTAGAGAAAATGATAACCACCATTCAATAGTTTTGAAACAGAAATGAACAAACACCACTTTGTTTAAATTCAAATAACTTTTATTTGAAAAATTATAAACTGATAACTCCCACTACTTTACTGAAACAACATCTTCTGTCCTGACTCTCATAGTAAAGTTACATTCAACAAGGTCTTTACGTGTATCAAGTCACTGTACCCTTAGCCTTACTAGCGTTCTTTCTTTTCTTTGCAATTTTGAAAGACTTTGCAACACTTGCCTCTCCACTAGGTTTACGAGGATCCGTTAACATAGATTCCTAATGGGCGAGATCATTTAGCAGCCGGTTTAAAATAAAAGTCAACTTGTTCATAACATAGTTGCTTTTAAACTGTGGGAAACTCTTCGGAAGAGTTTCCATAATCATGGTCACCTGGCTTCGCTCGTCAATACGAGTTCTATGGGTTTCCGCTATATTGAGGTTGGTCATCATCCTCAAGTCGTGCTCTCGGACTGATGTCCCATCATTCATCATATAGTCATCGCTTAGACCATGGCCTCATGACGTTGACGCTCCGAAGGCTACCCAAACATGCCCTGTAATGACTCTAACATTTGAGATGTTGTAGCCATAGGCTCATGCTTTGCAGCAAGAACCTCAGACATCCATGCTAGCAAGTAGCAGCGAGCCTTCTCATTAGCTTCGACCTATTTCTGATAGGCATCACACACAGCTTGGCCAATATTTCTGACTGGCTCAGGAGGACACTCCTCCGTCAGGACAAACTTAAGGTCTTCACAGACCAGGATATCATTAATGTTACTTTTCCACTTAACATAGTTTTCTCCCATTAATTTATCATTTGAAAGTATAGAAATAATTGGAGAAACCATGGCTGAAAAATAAAATAAACATGCATTTAACGTTCATTCATCGCATATTAAGATTATCAAACAAATTTTGGCATAAAATTAAACATGATGCATGAACCATGAATAACGAATTAGAAACCTAAGAGAATTACTATGCCATGGAAATCTATCATCCCACAAAAAAGTGACGCCGTATGGTAGGTCAAGTATTTACATGATAGATCGAGACAATCTCAAACGATTAATATATGCGGGAATAACTCTTATTCCTATATTAACCAACTACCTTTTGATTCGATCAAGGAATTTTGATTAACATTTAATCATTCCTTTGGGAGCGTGACCCGTCGTTTCGGGACCCTTGGACTTAACTAGTGAATTGCCATCGTAGGGTAGGTCAGTTCACCATATACATCAAGAATCCCTATCCTTTCGGAATCCAAACCTGATATTGACCCTGTTGGATAATTATGACCCATTGCATCTCTATTTGTACAGAATATGGTGTTGTTGTACAAATTAACTGTGTGACAAAGGAAATTTCTCTTTTATCATTTGTAATTGGATTACTCGGATATATAAATGATAAAAGTCCTTATGATTAGTTCTAGATTAATAAGATATGAGACAGTATTAATCCACAAAGGTTTAATCATTAAATATCCCTAGTCGTAGTATTATCGAGACTGGACATCGATAATGCAGAATAGGCTAGTATTACACTTGTGCATGTTATGAAAGCGTAACGACATAGTTCTCATATATTTGGGTATTGGATACTCATGCAAGTGTAATAGGAGGTTCTGTTTACCGATGGCACGGAAATAGCTTCGCTCTGGATAGACCCCTCGAAATCCCATTGGTAGTATGACTATGTGTCTATGGGAATCCGAATCAGGTTAGGTGTATTTGGTCTTAACCTGAGACTTGCATCGCTAATTGATGAGCGGAAAATATATCAATATTTACCGCCCCTTTTACTTAATATTTTATTTAGTTTCTCGGGTTTGATGAACGTTTTGATGTGTTTTAGTTTATTTTGCAGATAAAATAATATTGGGACATAATGAAATCATTTAGGACGAAATGTGGGTCAAATAAGGGCAAAAATTGGACTTGACATATTAATTTTGGAGATTGGAAACTTGAAAGGGCGTTTTAACGAAGTGCAGTTTTGGAAATTCCAATTTTGCACATCTTTCGTATTTTTGGCATAACGCTTTACTCCGATATCGGATTTAGCTGATTCAAGTTCTAGATTAAAGAAGACTCAAAGATCTACAACTTTTAAAGACTAAATAATTTCGAATTCTGAAGATTTCATGCCCGAAATGGATGAACCATCCAGAAGTGTGTTGTGTGTAATTATTAAAGTCATTTTCAAAGCAAAAAATAAATTAATAAATAAATAATAGAAATTACCAAATCACCACCAAACATGATAAGCCATTAGTGGAGCAATTAATAATGGATTTGGTGGAGTAATTAGTGGAGCAATTAATATGGTTGGTTGGTAATTATCATGCAAAGTTAATATATTATATTAAGGGAGATATCTAAAATAGAAGTAATAAAAGTGAATCATTTTACCTCATCATTTTCTTTTATTGTACTTTTACTTTATTTACTTTTCAGCAATTTACTTTCAGCATTTACTTTTCAGCAATTTACTTTTCAGCAATTTACTTCCAGCATTTACTTTTCAGTAATTTACTTTCAGCATTTACTTTCAGCATTTAATTTTCAGTATTTAATTTCAGCATTTACTTTCCGTCATTTACTTTTCAGTAATTGACTTTTCAGCATTTTACTTTATGTCTTTTATTTTATTTAAGTTTTTACTATCCCTAGTTATGTGTCGTAACTAAGTTAGTTATCTGGGGTTGTGATGAATTCTAATATCACCGGTTTATAAGGGGTTATTTTATAGTTTGGGTAATTTAAAGGTTTACTTATTAAGTCTTAAGCTTAATGCGTCTTGTTAATTGGCCACTAATAAGATTGATCTGGTAAATCTAAAATAAACTTGACAAAGGAATTTTAGGTTTCAGCCTTAGACTTTATAGCCCACGATCTTCCTTGAGGATAGATAACCATTTAATAGGTTTCCTTACAGGATAGACATATACCTGTCGGGCGGGGGTAGCCATAATTGGAACTTAAACTTAATGAATCCAGGTAATTTGGTTGACATAGACATATGGTTCAATTGGGTTATACTATGTATTTGAGTCTGACCACCGACATAGGCTTTTGCATAATTTAGTGTTCCAGGTTAGTAAACCGATATATTACATAAAAATGAAATGACCACTTCATCTTTAAAATGATATTGGAAGATTCACAACCCTATATAGTTTCATAATATTGAATTTTCTTAAACCTACTTTCGCGCAACTTTATTTACTTATTTTTAAATTCAAAATCATCACCATTTCAAATCAATCAATCAACTTGTTAGATACTAGTAATCATTTGACCGCATAAAATTAATAGATTGTACTACTTGAACGATACGTGCGCTTGCGTTATACGCGTGTGATTACGCACCGGTCAAGTTTTTGGCGCCGTTGCTGGGGACTTATTTATCTTTCACTATTAGTTTTAGGGTTAGATACGTTACTTGTATCTAATTTTTTTTACTTATTGTTTTTGTTTTCTTGTGTTTCAGGTTCTTAGAAACTACATGAGACGAACCAGAAGCTTTGAACTCCAACCGCTTGACCCATAAATTGAAAGAACCATCAGACAATTGAGAAGGGAAAGGCGAGAAGGCAAGAAACTTTAGTCAATATGGAACCTGAACCTTTGTAAGTTGCACCATCGATACCCATTCGAGACAGAACTATTCCGGTGGTCGACGGCTTCATTTCTTGTATTATACATCCTCATTTATTAGAAAATGCATGTGACATCAAAACATGCATTCAGATGATTCAGCAGTCAGTACAGTTTGTGGGGAATGCAACTGAAGATCCTAATGCCCACATCAGCAACTTCCTGGAAGTTTACGGTACTTTCAATTACAACCGAACAGCTGAAGAAGCAATGAGACTGTGGGTTTTTCCATATTCCCTGAAAGACATAGCTAAAGCTTGCCTACATTCACTACCAGCAGGTTCCATCACAACTTGGAACACTCTAGCCACCAAATTCCTTACAAAGTACTTTCCACCAGCCAGAACTACAAAGTTGAGGAATGACATCACATCATTCGTGCAAAAAGATTCAGAATCCCTTTGCGAAGCTTGGGAAAGATTCAAATATTTACTCTAGAAATGTCCTCATCATGAGATCGCAAAGTGGCTACAAGTCCAAACCTTATACAATGGACTTTCTGGAATAATGAGAACCACAATTGATGCTGCTATTGGAGGAGCTTTGATGGCAAAATGAGAAGATCAGGCCTGTGACTTAATTGAAGAAATGACCAACAATTCTTTATGGCCAACAGAAAGGAGCATGATCCAAAGAATTGCAGGAATTTATGAAGTTGGAGCCAGCACAGCAGTGAATGCCAAGCTGGATCAGATTTGCAAAAATCTGGAAACTCTTAACATGAAAGTTAATGGTAGATCCACAAGTTCACCATTTGGAGGAGCACATGAGTCAGAATCTTTCAACCAATATAAAGAAACGGTGAATTATGTCAACAATTTCAACAGACAGGGGAACAACCCATATTCCAACACCTACAACCCAGGGTGGAGGAATCATCCCAATTTCGCATGGAGCAATAATTCAGGGCAAATGAACAACCTACCACCCGGATTCCAACAACACAATAAAGGCCAGGAGCAGACAAATGATTCAGGAATAACAGAAGTGTTGACCCACTTGAAAAAGATAGAAGCAAAACACGACTCTCAAGCAGCAAGATATGATGCTATGTTCCAATCCCAAGCAGCATTAATTCAAAGTCAATTTGTTTCTATTAAAGCACTGGAGAATCAAATTGGACAACTGGCCAATGCTCAGAGTTACAGACCGCCAGGTAACCTTTCTAGCAACACAGAGCCAAATCCAAGGAACATGGGAAGGGAGTACTGTCATGCCATCACGTTAAAAAGCGGTACTGAAATCAACAAAGATGTTCGAATCAAGGCAACAACAATTGAAGATATTCTAAAAGAAACAAAGCAATAGATGGAGGAAAAAGAAGCAAAGGAAAAAGAACAGATCACTCCACCTCCACCTTTTCCTCAGCGTCTTCAGAAGAATAAACTGGACAAGCAATTTGTTCGATTCTTGGAGGTGTTCAAAAATCTACATATCAACATTCCATTTACAGAAATGTTGGAACAAATGCCCAGCTATGCCAAATTCATGAAAGACATTCTTTCACGAAAGTGGAGATTGGGAGATTATGAGACAGTAGCATTATCAGAAGAATGCAGCGCCATCATTCAGAGAAAACTTCCTCCAAAGTTGAAAGATCCTGGCAGTTTCACTGTTCCTTGCAGCATAGGAGAACATGACTTCGATAAGGCTTTGTGTGATCTAGGTGCGAGTGTTAACTTGATGCATTTTTTCTATTTTCAGGAAATTACAGATTGGAGAAACAATGCCAACTTCAGTCTCTCTACAACTTGCTGATAGAACGCTCGTATATCTAAGAGGCGTAGTTGAGGATGTGCTGGTCAAGGTTGACAAATTCATTTTCCCAGTAGATTTTATTGTCCTTGATATGGAGGAAGACGCAGACGTGCCAATCATCCTCGGGAGACCATTCTTGGCTACAGGTCGAACCATTATTGATGTACAAAAAGGAGAACTAACCATGAGGGTACATGACCAAGAAGTAACATTCAATGTTTTTAAAGCCATGAATTTCCCAAATGATGAGAATGAGGAATGTTTCAGACTTGAAGTGATAAATAGTACCATCCAGACCTCCAATACAATACAAAGTTCTGCTGAAAAAATTAAAGCATGTCAATTGCATGTGGAGCCTGAAGATAAAGCGCACTGCGTACTGAAGAAGCCTATTCTTGCACTACAAGCAACAAAAGAGAAAAATTTCCACCAGCTCAACGAATTGGAGGAATTTCACAATCAGCCTTTTGAGGATGCCAAATTGTACAAAGAAAAGGCAAGGAAAAAACATTATGAGAAGTTAGTGCGCATACAACTGGAACCAGGGCAGAAGGTACTGTTAAACAAATCAAGGGTGAAATTCTTCCTATGGAAGCCAAAATCACGGTGGTCAGGTCCATTTGTGATCACCAAAGTTTTACCAGATAGAGCCGTTGAGATACATGATCCTGACTCCAACAAAACATTCAAGGTTAAAAATAAGCGTGTCAAACACTACTGGGGAGAATCATTTGAGCGACAAAAAGAAAGTTTCACACTTTCAGATCCAGCCTAACGTTCGAGAAGTCACGTCTAGCTGTCGACGTTAAACTTATCGCTCGCAGGGAGGCAACCCATGCAATTTGTGTATATATTGTGATCTGGTGTGTTTTATTTTTGTGTGTTTAATTTTTGCAGGTAAAGTCATTTCACGATGGAAGAAGTTCTCGCAAATGTTCACAAGCAATTTCCTTCTCTCCCTCAAAGCTCTCTGATGAAAGTCTACAAAGCTCGCTTGGAACGGATGAGATTACTAACGATCCATGGTGTTCCTAATGATATTCGTTGGGTAATTGAAGCACGGGTCCGATTGGCAGGTGAGTCTTCTGAATATTTTATTTCACATCTGCCTGGTTTTGGAAGAAGCACCCATGCAAAGAAACGTAGAGCTAAGCAAATGGGTGTTTGTTACAAATGTGCACGCTGGAATTGCAATACTCGTTGTCGTTCTTTAGGAATGGTGTCTGATAATCGCAAAGACAAAATTAAATTCATTAGGGATGGCTCGAGTAAGAAATCTGTAGATAATATATCTTCGAATCTTGAGACGCATCCCAGTGGATATGTTCATATAGCCATTCGCAAATTACATACACAATTTCAAAAAGAAAGACAACAATTAAGTCTTGGGAATCTAACTCAAAAAGGCCCTGTTTACCAATTTATAAGAAAATTGGATGGGAAGCTTGTCCCTGACGCATAGACGTCAATCAAGCCGCTACTTTTCTTGTACATATTATATCTCTTTGTCTTTTCCTAATAATTGTAATTTGTTTTGTTGTTTTCTTTTATTTTCTCCGACAGGATCCAGACCTTTTTGACTATCACGATTTATTTTACTGTTAACTAATAATTGTCATTTGGCAGGTACTAGTGCTATTATTTTACTCACCCTTTTCAGGTGTTATAAATTCAACTCATCATTGCACTTTAGAAGACATCCAGAGTAAAACATGGAAGCCACTTCAAGAAGACAAGTTGAAAACTTCTGTGTGTTTTGCGGTACTAGTGTTGGTGTTAAGCCACAATACGTAGAGGTAGCACAGGAATTGGGTCGAGTCTTAGCTGCAAGGAATATGCACTTAGTATATGGCAGAGGCAATCTTGGACTTATGGGGATCATTCCAAAAGCTGTACAGGAGGGAGGCAGTCAAGTTTTAGGAATCATTCCAAAACCCTTGGTGGAGGCAAATCTTATTGGACCATCAAACGGAGAAGAATTGATCGTGCCAGGTATGCCTGAATGATTGGTAGAAATGATTAATCGTGCTGATGCTTTTATTGCTTTGCCAGGTGGTTTGGGTACATTAGAGGAAATTTTTACTGTGTTATCTTGGGCGAACCTGAACATACACCAGAAATCGCTTGGACTGTACAACGTTGAAGGATTTTATGATTTTCTTTGTGTGTTTCTTGATAATGCTCGGAGAAATGGGTTCGTGTCAAAACCTATGAAAGAACTCTTATTTACTACCAGAACTGCTCCGGATTTAATTGACCAAATCTTAGCCTATGAACCACAAATTGACCCAATCCTTTCAAAGATAAATTGGTCTGAGGACGATCGTGGTAAGAGGCGTCAGATTAATCTGGATATTAACCTTTAACTTTTCGTATAAAATTTCAGCTAACCAGGTACTATCTTCCAAGCTCTTCTTGTAATGTTTAAGACATTGGGGACAATGTCTCATTTAGGTTTGGGGGAGAGAATTAGTTGATCAGTATCTTGTTTTTAGTTGTGTGTTGTTTTTATTTTTAGTCCAATTTTTTTCGAAAAATACAAAAAAAATAAAAAATTTTCAAAAATTACAAAAATATTTTGCGTTGTTATGTTTTTATTTTGACTAAAAAGGTGAAATTGGTAAGAGATAGCTGAGTAATGAGTTTTCACTCCTGAGACGTATCTCAAACCTATTTCGGAACAAGTTAATTTTTGTTTATTTCCTTTTGAATTATTTAATTTGTGAATTCTCCATAATACTGACTAAAATGGATCTTCATATGCTCAGTTGGCAGATATTATCAACATGCATAGTAATATACAGACATGAGTTGTAATTTAAAAGTTTATAATATTTAGTGCTCTAGTTTAATTGGAGAAAGCATCTAAAAAAGTGATGGAGTAAAAAAAAAAAAACGTCTGAGATCCGAGTTATTAAGTCTGTAAGGGTGTTTTAACACCTAGTGCCCTAAAGCCAACTGATTTGGGAGTCACTGGCCCAAATCTCGCTACATGGATCAAGGATGTTGCAAAAATATATATATATGAAGTCTGAGTAATTAAGTCTGTAGGGGTGTCTTAACACCTGGTGCCCTAAAGCCAACTGGTTTGGGAGCCACCGACCCAACACTCGCTACATATATGGAAGATATTATATATAAATTAAAAAAATAAAAAATCAAAAGAAAAAATCAGAAAAATTATTCCATTGCTGCAAAAAGGTGTGAATTCTGATAAAACTTTAGAACACAAATATTACTCTCTTATCAACTACACTTGTGACTGTTGTGGGCAAAAATGAGTTGATTAATATTTTTTTCGGCTGTGCATATGGAGAATGGTAAATATAATCGGAGAATTTACCTATTCAGTAATTTAGAAAGAAAGAAAACAACTAGTAACTTGGAGTAGAAGTTTCACTTGATTAGTCACTAACTTCTTTATTCTATTTTCTCTTGTCTTTTTGCTTTTGTGTGCATTAGTTTTATTATCTTTTTACTTTTGTAAAACGTTTGTGGGTATCGTTGCTGTAAGCCCTCACGAGACTATAACTCGTCCACTAGAGACACATAGGGGTTTAAAGGCTTTTTGCATATGCTAAATGCAACCGTGATCCCTACGAAAGTGGCTTAGTTTAATTTTAATTGTTTCTTGTATTTTATTTTGTTGTTTTGCTCGAGGACTAGCAAAATGTTAGGTTTGGGGTGTGATGAGCGGAAAATATATCAATATTTACCGCCCCTTTTACTTAATATTTTGTTTAGTTTCTCGGGTTTGATGAACGTTTTGATGTGTTTTAGTTTATTTTACAGATAAAATAATATTGGGACACAATGAAATTATTTAGGGCGAAATGTGAGTAAAATAAGGGCAAAAATTGGACTTGACATATTAATTTTGGAGATTGAAAACTTGAAAGGGCGTTTTAACGAAGTGCAGTTTTGGAAATTCCAGTTTTGCGTATCTGTCGTATTTTGGGGATAATTTTTTACTCCTATATCGGATTGAGCTGATTCAATTTCCAGATTAAAGAAGACTCAAATATCTACAACTTTTAAAGACAAAATAATTTCGAATTCTGAAGATTTAATGCCCAAAATGGATGAACCAACCAGAAGTGTGTTGTATGTAATTATTAAAGTCATTTTCAAAGCAAAAAATAAATTAATAAATAAATAATAAAATTTATCAAATCACCACCAAAAATGATAAGCAATTAGTGGAGTAATTAATAATGGATTTGGTGGAGTAATTAATGGAGCAATTAATAATGAATTTGGTGTATGATTTGATGGAGGCAAAATTTTGCCTATAAATACCAAGCCATTTCATTTGTAAATTCATACTTTCTTCTATGGAATTCCTTAAGAATACTAAGAAGATTGTATCTTGTTTATTTATTTACAGCTTTCAGTAATTAACTTCCGCTTTCGCACTTTCTTTTCTTTACTTTTCAGTTTTTACTTTCCGCAATTTACTTTTACGCACAATACTTTTCTTTCTTTAATTTTCAGTTTTTACTTTTCAGTAATGAGGAGGTAACTCCCCTTTGTTGGGGTAAAAGGTAGAACTTTTATTACTAATATTTAGATTAATCTCCCTTAATTATAATATATAAACTAGTTAAAACCTGACTTAACGAGGATACCGCCATATTGGTCAGTTGGTAATTATTTAAATTGGTTTTAACCTTACTAAACTAGATACCACCTGATTGGTCGGTTGGTAATTAATTACTAATTTGGCTTAATCTGGATACCGCCTATATGGCTGGTTGGTAATTATCATGCAAAGTTAATATATTATATTAAGGGAGATATCTAAAATAGAAGTAAAAAAAGTGGAACCTTTTACCTCAGCATTTTCTTTTATTGTACTTATACTTTATTTACTTTTCAGCAATTTACTTTCAGCATTTACTTTTCAGCAATTTACTTTCAGCAATTTACGTTCAACATTTACTTTTCAATAATTTACTTTTCAGCATTTTACTTTATGCCTTTTATTTTATTTAAGTTTTTACTAGCCCTAGTTATGTGTCGTAACTAAGTTAGTTATTTGGGGTTGTGATGAATTCTAATATCACCGGTTTATAAAGGGTTATTTTATAGTTTGGGTAATTTAAAGGTTTACTTATTAAGTCTTAAGCTTAATGCGTCTTGTTAATTGGCCACTAATAAGATTGATCTGGTAAATCTAAGATAAACTTGACAAATGAATTTTAGGTTTCAACCTTAGACTTAATAACCCACGATCTTCATTGAGGATAGATAACCATTTAATAGATTTCCTTACAGGATAGACATATACCTGTCGGGTGGGGGTAGCCATAATTGGAACTTAAACTTAATGAATCCAGGTAATTTGGTTGACATAGACATATGGTTCAATTGGGTTATACTAGGTATTTGCGTCTGACCATCGACAGAGGCTTTCGCATAATTTAGTTTTCCAGGTTAGTAAACCGATATATTACATAAAAATGAAATAACCACTTCATCTTTAAAATGATATTGGAAGATTCACAACCCTATATAGTTTCCTAATATTGAATTTTCTTAAACCTACTTTCGCCCAATTTTATTTACTTGTTCTTAAATTCAAAATCATCACCATTTCAAATCAATCAATCAACATGTTAGATATTAGTAATCATTTAACCTCAAAAAATTAATTTATTAGGTATTAAGTGCTCGTGGGATTGATACTTTTTATAATACTTAAACGATACGTGCACTTACGTTATACGCGTGTGATTACGCACCGGTCAATAATACTTGCGACAATCAATATACTTTGGTTTTGGTCTTCCGAGGCTTTAACAGGTTTTGTGTACACCTCTTCTGGGTATACTAAGAATCATATTGTATTGGGTGTGATGTCATGATGGAAGTATCACTTCAGTCATATAGAGATGATGATCACGCAGGGATACAGAACTGGTACTCTAAGTGCTATAGCCATCGGGCAAGTATGACTAGGTCATGACTTTCCGATCATAAAGAGACTAGTTGCTAGTGATCCGATATATGCTTCATACGGGGCAGACACAACTCCATCACCAGGCCTAGCATGTGACATCTGATACTGGATCGTAATGCGTAATACTATGTATACTACGCCGTAAAAAGATCTTGTATTCCGTAGAAGAATATTTCTAGAGAATTGGGTAGGCACGGTGCTTTGCTAGAAGCCAACCATGTCTTGTAAATCGGTAAGTACGTGGTACCGGGTACGCACGAGTTCGGATAGTCCGATGACCGTATTTACTGTCAACATATCCAGGGATCTCTTGGGTCGCATCCCAAAGATTCACCGATGATGTTTGACTCGAACAATATTAATCTGAGATTAATTATGAGAGAGAAAATTAATCTGGGATTAATTATCAAGAGAGAAAAAATTAATCTGGGATTAATTACGGGAAGAATTAATCTGGGATTAAATTCGTCGAGAGGAGAGAACGCGATTAATTTGGAATTAATCGGTAAAATATATTTAATAGTTAAATTAGATTTTACTATTTAATTTATTTAATTAGGCTAAATAATATATTAGATATATTAATTGAAATCAGATTTCAACGGGAAATTAAATTGGATTTTAATTCTAGCGAACGAATTAATTTGGAATTAATTCGCGAGCGACTTCCGTAATAATTTTACCAGGTATTATTAATTAATTAAATTGGATTTAATTATACAGCGACGGAAAATTCATTTATTCGGAATAAAGGAACCCGAGCCCGAAGTTTGTAGTCTCACCCAACTTGAATTTTGAATTTAAGTGTGGGACCCACCAACTTACATTAACTAGTCATTTTGTGATGGAAGTGGTTGAAATAGTAATTGGATGACTTAAATGCACACAACCACCAACTTAAATAAAAGGGCTTTGGAATTCAAAATGTATAGTGGTTGTTTTTAGAAAACAAATAAAAACAAATATGCTCTCTCTCCTGGCACCTTGGCCGATTGGCCTTGCTTGGGCATGCCTTGGCCGAATGGCCATATATTTCATCTTGGCCGAATGGCCACTAAAATAAAAAGGCAAAATTGCCTTTGTTGTTTTAATAGGCCGTAATGGCCTCTGAAGAATTCAATTTCGCCAAAAGCATTAAATGTTCTTCTTTTAGAAAGAAAAGGCATTTGGACGAATAGAAGCAATTTAGCTTCTGAATGAATTCAAAATGGCTAAATGAAAGAAAAGGCAATTTGCTCTTTGTTGGCCGAATTGGCTTATTCTTTTGATGACAGGCCGATTGGCCTCTGATCTCCTGGCCGAATACTGCCTCTCTCCAGGTTGAATTGTTGGTTCTCTTGGAGAGCAAAATTCTTCCATCTTGTTCAAGCTAGAACTTAAGGGAGTCAAATGATGGTGATAGGGATACTCACCCATGAGCTTGGAAGCTTCAACATCCATGGAAATTTTTGAAATCCTAAATCCGATCAATGTAAGTATTCTGCAACTTTCTTGATTAATTCACATAATAATCACGCTTAGAAGATTCCGTGGCATGTCTAGGACACTTAAAATGGTATCAGAGCGAGATCTAAGCATGATTTAATTTCTAAGGTTTATAGACTTTATTTAGGGATTTTTGCTTGGAGCTTGTAAATGCCTAAATTGGGTTTTTGGACATGGTTGGATGATGATGACTTGGAGTTATGCATGATTGATTTTGTGAAAAATAGATTAGATTAATTTTCCCTAAAATCTATACCTTGGCCGAATATACCCTAGGAATTGCTCATGGTAAGTTTTCGAAAATTGATAATTGGATGTGTTAAATGACATGATAGAAATATTGAATGTTGATTTAATTGGATTGAAATCAAATTGAATGATTTTTTGTTGCCATTGCTGTGAGTGTGAACACATGTTGGAAAGATTGATTTTGATTAATTTTTGTTGGACATAAATTAGATGTTAAGCATGATTAATTAAATTAATTAGTATTTTGGAAATACTAGATTAATTAATTAATTGTGTTAATTGCACTTTAATTGAATTAATTATTTAATTTGGAATGATATATTAATTTAATTTGTTGTATTTGGGCTAATGGGTTTAGTTGGACCAAATTTTGGTCTTGGATCATATTTGGGCCTAAACCATTTCCATAAAGTCCAAAATATGACAATTGGGCCTTTAATAATTTAATTGGGCCTAATGGGCCAAAATTGATTCTATGGCATATGATGATTCCTAAATGGGCCAAGGCTTTTGGGTTTGATCCATAATGGCCAAAGCCCACGCCTAAAGAATTAATTGAAAGCCCATTGGACTTTAATTGAATAGTATTGGATACTAATTGGGCCTTTGAGACCCATTAATATTGGATTTGGAATCCAAGTCTTTAAGGCACATAAATAAGTGTAATTATTTAATTTGGAATTAAATATGAATTAGTATTGGATACAATTTAAATTGGATTTAAAATTATAGTTCGATATAATTCAAGAATACTTACTTTGAGTATTTATTCTTAAACGAGTTTGACTCGAGCAAATCAAATCGTTGTATGAACATTGGATGGTCATTAATTCAAAGATTAATTAATTGGATTAGATTAATTGAATAACATGCTTTGTGTGAATACTTGGATGTATGTATGAATAATGTATATCAGATGGATATTAGAAGGGTAAGGGTAATTTTGGAAATTGTTGTAATAAATTTAGAATTTATTAAATTGGACCTGCATGTCCAGCCTATTACCTCTTTTCTCATTGTATTTATCTTCTCACCAATTCCCCTCAATGTAAATGAGGTTTCTTTAGAAGTATTATGTAATTGGGTAGTAGTAGGAATACTGCTAGCGGGAGAGAGGAAATGGAGAGATTTTTTTTAGGAACAAATTGTATTATATATCCATCCGCATATCATTATTAATTTTATCGCGTATTATTATGCTTTTAGAATGCATGCTTAAGGGTGTATGATGAGACCTAATCAAAGATAATAAAATGGTTTCCAATTTACGCAAAAAACCCTCAACAAATATTAAGCGTTTTCCTTCCATTGAGTGATTCATTCTCAAGATCCAAGATTGACACTGGTTTGTTGGCCAAAGTCAAGACCTTTATCCATCGCGGATGTGTTTTAATCATGAAGGCTTTGTTCCATATCGTACGCCTTGGGCAAGTTGTGATTTGTTGGCCAAAGTCAAGGTCATTTCTTGTTCATCGGCCTCGATTACGAAGCTTTCCACTGTTAATGTGTCCCGTTTAACTGTAATCATTAAGCTTGTTGTGCCAAAGCCAAGGCTTAGTTGATTCAGAGGAAAAAGGTTAGGAAAATATATTGGATATATTGGCATATATATTATATATATGTTTCGGACTTGGAGGTCCACCTACCGGATCTAGGAATTGGATGAGATCCAATTGATCTTAGAGATCTACCTAGTTAAATATCATACAGCTTGTTGGTCAAAGTCAAGGTTGTGTGTTATTTAACGGGATCCTAGCCCACTAGGAAACTGGGTTTCCTGAGTAATCCACAGAGGGTTAGAGGCTCGCCGAAAAATAGTGGGAGGCAAGTATTAAATTTGCAATTTCGTTTAGATACTTGTCAATACGCGCTCATTTATTTTTCGTCATTAATTATTTATAAATATATTAGTTGGACTAATATTCAATTGTTGTTTTAATTTAACAGTTGGACTGTATTCAAACTAGTTCATTTGTAGTTGGTTATATAATTGGATCATAGTAATCAATACATTTGAATGTAACCGATCAATTGTAGTTGATTATATAGTTAGACTATAGTAATCATTATATTTGATCGTACCTGGAATCGTTGATTAGATAGTTGGACTATTGAAATCAAGATGGCTGAAAGATTAGCGTCAAAGGACATAATCCTGGGGAAAATGTCTTTAACAACTTTAATTTTCAGATTGGGAATAGAACTTCAGGATAGTCTTGAGAGCTGAGAAGTTATTCTATTTGATAGAGAAACCTCTCAAGCATGAGCCCGAAATTGAGCAAATAGTAGATCATGAGCTTGGGAAGACTCATTATGATGATAACTTTAGTGCTCAATCTGTTATGCACAGCCAGAGCTTCTTAAAATGACATATCCCAAGTTGTCTGCCTAAACTGTGGCAAACGGGGTCATTAGAAGTGTGACTGCTGTATGGACAAGGCAGACATGAAGGAATTGAAGGCGGGACAACGTTCCGGCTTCAAGAATGTTTGTTATAAACATGTTCACTACTGGTTTTAAAATTGGATTTTTGATACTAGATATGGTACATGAATATATGTACTGATGTGCGGGATCTGCTGATAAGCAGGAAACTGGTTTCAGATGAGATCGACCTACAAGTCAGAAACATGACGAGAGTCATTATTTTGGTCGTAGGAACCTAAGTTTTGGAACTGCCATTGGGGCATGTACTTAAATTAGGAAACCGTTATAATGTACCTAGTTTGACTAGAAACATTATCTCTATATCTAGTATAACCCGTTGCGGGTATACTTTTATATTCAAGAACACTAAGTGTTTTCTTTATAAAGATGATATTGAGATAAACAAATTAGATGTGAATAACAGTATTTTATTTAGAATATAAATCAATCTCATACATATAACATGACAAACAAGTAGCTTAAACTGAATTAATCAGATGAGACTTATTTGTGGCATTGTCGTCTGGGACGCATTAACAAGACTCGTATATCCATACTTTCAAAGAGTGGATACTAGGACGGATTTGATCCTAATTCAAATGATGTCTATGAATCTAGTTTATTAGGCAAAGTGCCTAAAACACCTTTTACTAGGTAAAAGTGCAAGTGCCATCGATCTGTTAGCCCTCGTTCATAGTGACGTAAGTGGGCCCATATCTTGCTAGGCTAGAGGTGAATATGAATGCTTTGTAACCTTTACGTATGTGGCATCGCGTTACGGTTATGTGTATCTTATGAAACACAAGTAAGAAATTTTTGAGTAATTCAAAGTGTTTCGACACGAAGTAAGAAAACAGACCGGCTAAGTATTAAAACATTACGGTTGTACCATAGTGTAAAATACTTAAACATATGAGTCGCTCTGAGCTACCAATTTCCTTCTGAGGATACACACTAAACAGTGCAATACTTATTTTGAATAAGGTTCCATGAAAATCTGTTAGACAGACTTCATATTAGATATGAACAGGAAAGAAACCGGGTTTCTCATTCCTGAAGATTTGGGAATGCTGGGCATACGCTAAATGTTTGGATGATACCAAACTAGAACCAAATTCGGACAAGTGCCTTTTTGTAGGTTGTCATAGGGAAACCAAAGTATAGTACTTATACAACTCATAAGAGAACAATGTAATTGTTACTCTCCATGCGGTTTTCCTAAGAGGAATTCTATATGCAGTGGTAAGTGGGAGGAAAGTAAAACTCGATGAAAATCGGAGTAATACTGTTCCAGGCACCGAATCCTTTACGGAACACCAACAGTTCATCAGGGATGAAACTGTACCACAATCTTCGAATACACAAGAACTACGTTGGTCGGAGAGATTCAGAAAACAACCTGGGAGGTATGGGTTTCTGATCTCACCTCATTTAAATATCAATCTTATTGAGGAAGACGAACCGGCTACGTATGAGGAAGTGATACAAGGTATCGACTCCTTTTATGGCAAAGTGCCATGAAGTCCGAAATGGATTCCATCTGTACGGGGATGAGAAAAAAGCTGTCTCAAGGTGAATTTTGAATCTCACATTTTCGCACTAACAACGAAGAAAACGGGATACACTGCCGTATATCCCTCTGTAGGAAACACTTTTCTTGTGCAGCAGAAGCGGCTTAGGCATACGAATCGGACTTCAAAAAATTTTATGCCCTTCCAATGAGTGGCCGAATGCAACCAGTACCACCACTGAAATTTTACTTCTGTTACAGAAAAAATTCGAGCCCCGAAACAACCCCGGAATAGTCCTCAAACAGCCGCACAAAAACTGGATTGATTTGGACCCGATTCGCGCCCAGTGCACTGCCGAAATAGCCCCTGAAATTTGGAAATTCCAAATTTGACCTCCATTAAATTATATCATGTATAATTTAATAATTAATAATAAGTAATTATCATATAATCATTTATTATAAAACCATATAAACTTTAATATAAAGTTCCAAGTGTAACAAAATAACATTATTAATCATATTAATAATATTTATACATATGTGAATATATAATTGGACTATCCAATTATACTAAATCTGCTAAAGTACATCGAGCTAGCACGATGACCAAATAGACCTACGGTTCCGAGCTCCAATAATCTCGAAATATTAATTAAGCTCTTAGTTAAATATTTTGAATTATTAACTCCGAGTTATTCCACTAAAAATCCGAAGTTGCACTCTCATTGCCGCAGATGGCATATTAAGCCGAACCAAGTCGGTGTCCATCGATATAGTCACTACATACGAATTGATCATTCACGAGTATCTCGTAATTAGAACCGGGTCATAATATCCGTTATACACCTCTAATTATTTACACCTTAAGTACCATTAATTCTCTAATGAATGATTTATTCATAACCATTATGAATTTTAATCTTTCTATTCGTAATAGAAAGACTTGAGCGCTCTAACCATTCAAGTACCGAATCAACCCTTAAGGAAGATACTCCTCTACTTCTCGCAAGAAGAAATAAACTCTATATCTATGTAAAATATTCTCAGCTACACAACAGACCATGCCCCCAAATTACATAGCTATTGGTCGGGACTGCTACACCAACCTCACCTTTGTAAATCAAAGGACATAGCCTACCATGCATGAGTTCGTAGTACACTCAGGATTAAGATTAATCCATATATGATCATCTAGTAGATTAGAATAATTTTCTTTGTTTAACAGATATTATAAGAAAGTCATTTTCATTTGGGTCCAGTCCTATATGATCACATCATACAAGGTGCCTCCATTCTCATGTCTCTACATGGATAATCCTGGATCAAGGTCGCCATACAAATATAGAATGACCCGCAGCTATAGATAAACCACAAACAAAGTACTCATTTTGTTTGCTCTCTATGGACTATTCAAGATTACTAACTTCAGACTTAAATCCTCTTATGTATGACACTCATACACTGAGTCTGAAGGCACATAAGTAATCTATGGTAATCAAGATAATTTACAATATGCAAAATTTAAACAAGCACTTTGATAAATGAATAATGCATAATTTTATTTCATAACATATAAAACCGTTTATATTACATGAAGCTCTAGGGCATATACCCCAACAATATCCCACTTGCACTAGAGCAAATGAGACATGTCATGTAATCCTAGACCATCTAAGTGACCTTCAAACACTTATGGCTTCTTGGTTCTTTTGAATTCGCCACTGCACCACTATTATCGCAGTAAAGTGTGAGTGGTTTATTCATATATGGAACAACTTCCAGATCTCCCAAGAATTTACGGAGCCAGACTGTTTCCTTAGTTACTTCACAGGCTGCTACATATTCAGCCTCCATAGTGGAGTCAGCAATGCAAGATTGCTTTATACTCCGCCATACTATAGCCCCACCACCAAGGGTAAACACTGATCTAGATGTTGATTTCCTAGAATCGACATATGTCTGAAACTCAGAGTCTGTATATCCCCTTAAGATCATATCCTCACCGGAATATACTAGTATATAATCTCTCGTTCTCTTAAGATACTTGAGAATATGTTTCACAACCACCCAATGATTCAATCCTGGGTTAGACTGAAACCTACTAACTACTCCGACTGCAAAAAAGATGTTTGGTCTCGTGCATAACATAACATACATGAGACTACCAACTGCTAAGGCATATGGGATATGTATAATTTCCTCAACATCTTGAGGTGTCCTGGGAGACTGTTCCTTTGACAAATGAATTCTATGTCGATAAGGCAGATTGCCTTTCTTGGAATTCTGCATCCTAAATCGCATAAGGATCTTGTTGATATAGCCTGAGACATAGCTAACAGTCATTTCTTGCGACCCCGAAGTATCTGAACCCCAAGAACATAACTGGCCTCTCCCAAATCTTTCATTTGGAATTGGTTAGCTAGTAGGTTTTCACATCTGATAATATCTTTATATCATTCCCAATGAGTAAAATACCATCGACATATAAAATAAGAAAAACCACATTTCTGTCAATGACGCGCTTATATACACAAATCTCATCAACATTCTGCTCAAAGTCATAAAACTTGATCGTGGTATCAAATCTTATATTCCAAGATCGAGATGTCTGCTTGAGTCCATAAATGGACCTTTGCAGCTTGCAAACCTTTTGCTCTTGACCTTGGGGTATGAACCCCTATGGTTGTACCATATAGATAGACTCATCAAGATTGCCATTCAAGAATGCAATCTTGATGTCCATTTGCTAAATCTCATAGTCATAATATATGGCAATGGATAGAAGAGTGCAGATGGATTTGACATGGCTACTGGCAAGAAAGTTTCCTCATAGTCAACTCTCTCTTTCTAGGTATAATCCTTGACCACTAGCCTAACCTTGAAGGTCTGTACCTTCCCATCTTCTTCCCTCTTTCTCTTGTAGATCCACTTGCAACCTATAGGTTTTACCCCATCAGGTTGGTCTACAAGTTCCCAGACTGAGTTGGAGTACATAGACTCCATCTCTAGGTTCATGGCTTTGAGTCATTCCTCTTTGTCAGAATCATCCATTGCATTACGATAGGTCAATGGATCATCGATACCATCGCTGGTTGTGACAACTTGTGCCTCTCCAACTCCTAGATAGCGATCAGGTTGTCGTATAACCCTCCCACTACGTCTAGGTGGCAGATCATTCCGACGAGCTTACATCTGACGCTCAGATGTCAAAAGTGCTATGTATTCGTCAACTATCATTGACGATGGTATACTGGTCGAACCAACAAGTAACTCCTCGAGTAAGACTTTACTTCGAGGTTTGAACTACCTCATATAGTCCTCCTCTAGAAACGTAGCATTTGTCGATACAAACACTTTGTTATCTTCAGGGCTATAGAAGAATCCACCCATAGTCTACTTAGGATAGCCTACAAATAGCCACACCTGAGAACGTGTGTAGGCACTACATTTTTGCATATAAGTCCCGATGATGAGTCTCACATGGAGACACTACCTCTTTAAGTTGTGGAAGTCGCGGGAAACGGATGTCGGAAGGGAAAAGTCAGAATTGACACCTTGTTGGATTTAGTTCGCTTGCCTAGCTTTGGGTTTGCTCGCTGAACCTCTGTTTTAACTGTTAACCTTGGCCCAAAACCCCCCACAAGCCACACATCTAAAGCCCATTTCGCCCAAGCCCAATCCAAAAATAATTAAAACATTTAAAACAAATATCACAAATTAAATTAAATCTAATCAAATCACCTTCCTAAATTAAACAAATCCCTTTCCTAAATCAAATCAAATCACCTTCCTAAAATAAAGAGATCCTTTCCTTATGACACACAAATTAAATATTCCCCCATAATTACACAATCTCGGTTTTCCTACCCATATAAGGTAAATCTCAACCCTTGCCTATAAAAAGAAACATAAGCCAAACCCTTGAACCCCCTTGGAGCTCATTCACGACAAAGAAATAAAAAACACCCAAAGCTCTCCTCTCTCTCCATACTCCTTCAACTCCTTGGACTGAACATAAAGAAACAAAAAACCCTTAACCGTGAGAAACAAAAACAAATCAAAGCCCCTTAAACCTAGCAGCCCTCCACCACACAAATAAAACCAAGTCAACCCCTAAGCCACAAAAGAAATCAAACCACAAAGAACCACAACTAGTGAGAGATAAGCAGCCCCCTTTACCCTTGGACGTGAGGCCACCAGCGTGAGACCACACAAAACAAACGGCAACATCACAAAAGCAAGTAAACCGACACAACCTTTCACTCTCCCAAAGCAATAGGCCACAGAAGTAAACCGACACAGCCCTTCACTCTCCCAAAGCAACAGGCCACGACAACAAGGCATCAACCCTTAGACTCTAACGACCCCTCACTGAACTCTCAAGCAGTAGCCACGCCTCCAACAAAAGAACTCACACAGCCTTCTCTCTACATACCCTCTCTCCCTTCACGTCCCCACTCAGCCGAGACAAAACACAAAGCTTCACAGTCCCCCACCAAACACACACCACGTGAGCCACAATTACACACACACAAAAACACAGTTACGTGAAAAAGGCACACCACTCACACGAACCCTTAACAGCCCCTCCTCACTCACGCCGAAACTGCCATTCATCTATTCAAAAACACACACTGCCAACGAACTGCACTGACTAGTGAGCACAAACCAACCCCTAAACTGAGAGTAAACCAGCTCCCTAACATCCCTTCACCTAGCAAAACAACGCACAATAACAGCCCCTAAAATCACACCAAAACAGTAACCAAAACACAATCCCTCTGATCACCGAAAGAGCCCCCTGAAAACAGTCCAGAAATAGTCCCTCTGACCACCGAAACAATCCAGAAAATACCCCAGAAACAGCGATAAAAAATAGCAGTAAAAACAGAGAAAACAGCAGCCTAAAATAGCGAGGCGACGAAGGAAAATGTTGAACCAGCGAACTAGAAAAGTTGCGGAACATTAACCCTTCCGATGGCCGCGCAACGCACTTCCAAGAGGCGACTTAAAAGGTAAGACCTGAGGGCACCCTTTGTTATATTTTATTTTGTCGTCCTGGAAACGGCATGCTTGGTTGGACGTGGAATACGTCCAACCGGGTGTTCGAAGTCCTATATTAAAAACGGACAAACTATTGGTCACATCTCTTTAATATTCCGCATTTATCTTTATTTCTATTTCGCATTTAATTTACATTTATTGTTTATTTATATTTCCGCATTTATCAATTTAATGTGTTCATGAGATTGCGTGTTTGCTTTTATTCGATTTACTTTTATGCATGCAAACTTAGATATAGGTTCTATTCCTATGTATGCAAACTTAGATATAGGTTGTATGCAAACTTAGATATAGGTTATTCTTGCATATGTATGTTGCGTAGACTCGGTTATATTATCGCATAAATCCGTTCATTACAAGTGGCATAAGTAAGAGACCATTCTGAACCCAACGGTTTGAGATCTTCCCTTGCGAGGGGTGAGTGCGGCCTTAAATCATTTCCCAGTTCACACTGGGTGGCGACTCCAGTTTATTTCTCCAGTTTAGTCCCCCGCGGGTTACTCCGTACTCCAAACCAGGCCGCGAGCCTGGAACAGCATCACCGATTTTTGTGTTCTACAGTTTGGTGACTCCACTGAGGATAGAGAATCGGCCTCGAAATAATGCCTTGTAATGTTTGTGATTTTTTTTTAGTTAATCGTGTCTATAGTGGGTTGAATAGGTTTAATCAAAGGCACTATTAGAGCTAGGTAATGGTTTGGTGTCTTCCTTCATTCACTACCTTTCTATAAGGAAAAGCTGTGAAGACACCTGGATAATCATTTACCCGAAGCTTAGCGTGATGGACTTATTTGGAGGACTTATTGTCTATTACTGTCACCAAGGCGATAAGAGCCTAAGAGGCTTGGGTATTTAAGAGAGTCCACTCCGCCCTCCCTCTGGGGAATCTTCAATAAGAAATCCATTTGACAGTCAGTCATGTATCATCACTCGTTGGCAAGTACCTTAGCATATAAAAAAGGTGCGCTCACTTGGTCGCTCGAACCCTTGATTGGGGAGTCCTAGTTCTGGGCAATCCTTCGCCGACGAGAGCCTTTGTCTTCACTCCTATAAACCCGCATATGAACCATAGTCATATATCCTATATAAGTTGCCCCTTTATGATTTTGACAACCTCTTGCATCTCATGCATACACGCATCATGTTAACCCCGTGTCTTAAAAGCCATCATAGATATCCGTTGGGTTAGGAAAAATAAGACCTGTCAAAGAAGAGTTTAGCAAACATGGATATTGGGGAAAAGGAAACCGAGAAATAGAAAATTTACGGCAATGATAGAAATATCATTGTGAAAAAAGAAAATAAAAAAAAAAGAAAAAAAAAAGAAGAGAAAAATTGATTGTTTGTTTTAGTCCTTAATAGTTAGGCATAAGTCCAATGATGAAATCGTTTGCTTTAGGATGAAATCTTAGAAACGATAAACTCTTGATGTGATTTTATCTGATACTTTGAGTGATTGATCTATGTTAGACTCGTAAGCACTTTACTATAGGTTCTTAGTGGTGAAAACCTGAGTAGTTGGCAAGGTGACTAGTTGAAGAAATTGTAGGTCGGTGAATGACCGTTTGCTTAGATGTCTATCTTGATTTGCTTATGTTATGATGTGTGGTATGGTTGAAAATGAAAGAAAAAGTCTCTAAAGAAAAGAATTGAACCACCTATAACCCATAAGCGTGAAGCTACACATGGGCGAGTATTAGGACTACCATGAGGAGAAATGCTACCTTAAAGGGTAGATGTGTTGAAAAAAAAAAGAGAAAAAGAAAGAAGAAAAAGAAAAAAAGAAGTTCAAAATGAAAAGAAAAAAAGAAAGAAACAAAAGAGAAAGAAAAACATACCACATTGAGCACATAAAAGCAACTGCAGGCATAATTGAGATATCTAGGTTGGTTTGACCCATCGACCATAATTTTTGAAACAAAATCATTGAGTTGGCTTACCTAGGAATCAAGCTGTAAAAGAACCTTTTCACACACACACTTTGAGTCTAGCTTAGATCATTTATTCAAAGACTTGGATTTGGGTTGCATTGAATGTTTTGAAGGTTCTTTGGTTTCACTACTGAGCATTCTTTGAAGACAATGATCTGTATAACTATTGGGACTATTTGGTAGCTTGAAATATAGTATGATGATATGGAACCCCACATCACGTGGCTCACATTGACCTAGTGCAAACAGCGGAGAGCAGAAAGCTAAACCATGACTGGGGGCGACCAATCTACCACCTCGCGAATCAGGTATATAATGAGATATTGAGTCATGGGACCAAAGTAAACTGAGCAATCACCAGAAGAGAATTGACAGAAAGAAACTGTAAGCAGGCCCAGGGGGCGACCAAAGACATTTATAGGCGAAGGACACCAAGGAGCACCAGCAAGGCCTAACCCATCGGAATAGGAAATACTTCCATGCATACATGCATACACGTCACATGCACACAATTTTTGTCTTGTTTTTATTCGCAGGTTTTGAAGAAAAGGAAAAATCGGCAAAGACAAGCAACATTGGGAATAAAGCCCACAATCAATAGTTCGGGAACAAGACCCGCAACACAATTTGGGAACAAGACCCTCATCTCAAATCGGGAACAAGACCCACAACTCAGTTTGGGAACAAGACCCACAACTCAAATAGAGAAAAAGACCCACAATCGGGAATAAGACCGGCATCTCAATTTGGGAACAAGACCCACAATCGGGAACAAGACCCGCAATTCAATTTGGGAACAAGACCCACAATCGGGAACAAGACCCACAATTCAATTTGGGAACAAGACCCACAATCAGGAACAAGACCCGCAATTCAATTTGGGAACAAGACCCACAATTGGGAACAAAACCCGCAATGCAGTTTGGGAACAAGAACCAGAACTCAAATATGGAACAAGACCCTCATCTCCAATCGGGAATAGGACCCACAATCGGAAACAAGACCCGCAGCTCAATTTGGGAACAAGACCCACAATATGGAACAAGACCCTCATCTCAATTCGAGAACAAGACCATCACCTCAATTCGGGAACAAAACCCTCATTAGTAACGGTTCGGAAATGGACCACTATCACATCAGACGCCAAAAATGGCACTCCGAAAATGGAGCACGGTTCAGAAATGGACAACAATCACATCAGACGCCGAAAATGGCGCTCCAAAAATGGAGCACAGTTAAAAAATGGACCACCATCACATCAGTGACGCCTCAAAATGAGGTTTAGCATGCCGAAAATGGCGCTCCAAAAATGGAGCACAGTTCGAAAATGGACAACCATCACATCAGCGATGCCTCAAAATGAGGTTTAGCATGCCGAAAATGGCGCTCCAAAAATGGAGCACAGTTCAAAAATGGACCACCATCACATCAGCGACGCCTCTAAATGAGGTTTAGCATGCCGAAAATGGCGCTCCAAAAATGGAGCACAGTTCGAAAATGGACAACCATCACATCAGCGATGCCTCAAAATGAGGTTTAGCATGCCGAAAATGGCGCTCCAAAAATGGAGCACAGTTCAAAAATGGACCACCATCACATCAGCGACACCTCTAAATGAGGTTTAGCATGCCGAAAATGGCGCTCCAAAAATGGAGCACAGTTCGAAAATGGACAACCATCACATCAGTGACGCCTCAAAATGAGGTTTAGCATGCCGAAAATGGCGCTCCAAAAATGGAGCACAGTTCAAAAATGAACCACCATCACATCAGCGACGCCTCAAAATGAGGTTTAGCACGCCGAAAATGGAGCACGGTTCGAAAATGAACCATAATCTCAAGTCAGTAACGGTTCGGAAATGGACCAACACTCATCAGTTCAGTTTGGTAGTAATTCCTAGAGATCACAGCATCTTGCATGGATGAACCTCAGGGGTCGCAGCACCTCACCACCAGATCAACTCAGCTGGAAACATCTCAGAGAAACATGCAAGTCAAGCAGCAGCTGTCGAGCCAGGTAAGTAAAAATGCATTGCATAACTTTGATAAGATTGTCACGGTCACACACTGCACAAGTCCCATCAAAGTGGGGGCGACTGTAGGCACTGTATTTTTGCATATAGGTCCCGATGATGAGTCTCACATGGAGACACTACCTCTTTAAGTTGTGGAAGTCGCGGGAAACTGTCGTCGGAAGGGAAAAGTCAGAAATTGACACCTTGTTGGATTTAATTCGTTTGCATAGCTTTGGGTTTGCTCGCTAAACCTCTGTTCTAACTGTTAGCCTTGGCCCAAAACCCCCCACAAGCCACACATCCAAAGCCCATTTCGCCCAAGCCCAATCCAAAAATAATTAAAACATTTAAAACACATGTCATAAATTAAATTAAATCTAATCAAATCACCTTTCTAAATTAAACAAATCCATTTCCTAAATCAAATAAATTATCTTCCTAAACTAAATAGATCATTTCCTTATGACACACAAATTAAATATTCCTCCATAATTACACAATCTCGGTTTTCCTACCCGTATAAGGTAAACCTCAACCCTTGCCTATAAAAAGAAACATAAGCCAAACCATTGAACCCCATTGGAGCTCATTCACGACAAAGAAATAAAAAACACCCAAAGCTCTCCTCTCTCTCTCCCTGCTCCTTCATTTCCTTGGACCGAACATAAAGAAACAAAGAACCCTTCACCATGAGAAACAACAACAAATCAAAGCCCCTTAAACCTAGCAGCCCTCCACCACACAAATGAAACAAAACCAAGTCAACCCCTAAGCCACAAAAGAAATCTAACCACAAAGAACCCCAACCAGTGAGAGATAAGCAGCCCCATTTACCCTTGGACGTGAGGCCACAAGAGTGAGACCACACAAAACAAACGGCAACATCACAAAAGCAAGTAAACCGACACAACCCTTCACTCTCCCAAAGTAACAGGCCACATAAGTAAACCGACACAGCCCTTCACTCTCCCAAAGCAATAGGTCACGGCAACAAGGCATCAACCCTAAGACTCTCACGAACCCTCACCGAACTCTCAAGTAGTAGCCACACCTCCAACAAAAGAACTCACACAGCCTTCTCTCTACACACTCTCTATCCCTTCACGTCCCCACTCAGCCGAGACAAAACACAAAACTTCACAGGCCCACACCAAACACACACCACGTGAACCACAATTACACACACACAAAAACACAACTACGTGAACAAGGCACACCACTCACACGAACCCTTAACAGCCTCTCCTCACTCACGCCGAAACTGCCATTCATCTATTCAAAAACACACACTGCCAACGAACTACACTGACCAGTGAGCACAAACCAGCCCCATAAACTGAGAGTAAAACAGCCCCCTAACAGCCCTTCACCTAGCAAAACAACGCAGAAATAATAGCCTTTAAAATCACACCAAAACAGTAACCAAAACACAGTCCCTCTGATCATCGAAACAGCCCCCATGAAAGCAGTCCAGAAATAGTCCCTCTGACCACCGAAACAGTCCAGAAAATACCCCATAAATAGTGATCAAAAATAGCAGCAAAAATAGAGAAAACAGTAGCCCAAAATAGCGAGGCGACGAAGGAATTCGTTGAACCAGCGAACTAGAAAAGTTGCGGAGCATTAACCCTTCCGACGGCCGCGCAACGCACTTCCAAGAGGCTACTTAAAAGGTAAGACCTTAGGGCACCCTTTGTTATATTTTATTTTGTTGTCCTGGAAACGGCATGCTTGGTTGGATTTGGAATACGTCCAACCGGGTGTGCGAAATCCTATATTAAAAACGGCCAAACTATTGGTCACATCTCTTTAATATTCTACATTTATCTTTATTTATATTTCACATTTAATTTACGTTTATTGTTTATTTATATTTCCGTATTTATCAATTTAATGTGTTCATGAGATTGCATGCTTCCTTTTATTCGATTTACTTTTTTGCATGCAAACTTAGATATAGGTTATATTCCTATGTATGCAAACTTAGATATAGGTTGTATGCAAACTTAGATATAGGTTATTCTTGCATATATATGTTGTGTAGACTCGGTTATATTATTGCATAAATCCATTCATTACAAGTGGCATAAGTAAGGGACCATTCTGAACCCAACGGTCTGAGGTCTTCCCTTGCGAGGGGTGAGTGCGGCCTTAAATCATTTCCCAGTTCACACTGGGTGGCGACTCTATTTTATTTATCCGGTTTAGTCCCCCGTGGGCTACTCCGTACTCCCAACCAGGCCGCGAGCCTGAAACAGCGTCACCGATTTCTGTGTTCTACAACGTGGCTCCAACATTGTAGTCTTGTTCTTCAGCAAATGTGCTAGACACCCTCATATGCAGAAGTTTCGTAAACTAGTTTTACGACCACTCACAACTCTAAGGGAGTCTTAGGAACAGACATAGATGAAACTACATTAAGGATATGCATTGTAGTTTGCAGGGCGTATCCCCAGAATGAACTTGGTAGTGAGCTATAACTAAACATAGATCTCATCATATCTAGTAGGGACTGATTTCTCCTCTCTTCAACACCATTTTACTGTGGTGTTCCAGGTGCTGTGAGCTGGGATACTATCTCATACTTAACTAAGAATTCCTCAAAATCTATGTCAAAATATTATTCTCTATGATCTGAATGTAGAGTTTTGATTGTTTTACCTAATTAGTTCTCAACCTCAACACGATACTCTTTGAACTTTTCAAAAGTATATGACTTGTGCTGCATTAGGTAAACATACCCACATCTAGAATAATCGTCAATGAATGTGACGAAGTATTCATAACCACCTCGGGCTCTTACATTCATCGGTCCGCAAATGTCCGAATGTATTAACTCAAGTGTTTGACTGGCTCTTATAACTTTTCTAGTAAAAGGTCTGTAGGCACTGCATTTGTGCATAAGTCCCGATGATGATCCTCGTATGGAGGCACTACCCGATAAGTTGCGGAAGTCATGGGAAACGGACATCGAATGTGGAAATTCAAAAATCAATACCTTGTTGGATTTAATTCGTTTGCTTAGCCTCAGGTTCGCTCGTTGGATCTCTATTTTAAAAATTTATCCTCGGCCCAAAACCACACACCACCAACCACACGCCCAAGCCCATCAAACCCATCCAAAAAAATATCCAACACATTAAACACATGTTAAAATCAAATTAAAAATCATTTTCCTAATTTAAATAAATCATATGCCTAAATTAAAGAAATCAAATCAAATCCCATAAATCCATTTCCTAAACTAAAACAAATCACCTTCCTAATTGAATGGATCATTTCCTTATAGCACACTAATTAAAATATATCCCCCATGATTGCATGATTTCTTTCCTACCCAAATAAGGACAACCCTAACCCACTCCTATAAAAAGACACAGAAACTAATCCTTTAGGACGTAGCATCTTCACGGCAGCCTACCCATAGAGATAGCTCATTTACCCAACCCACTCAACAAAACCCTAATAACCCTACAGCCTCTTCCCACCTTCTTCTTCCCATCAAAACTTACGGCCATAAGAGAAACCCTAACAGTAGCTCAAAAATTCTCCCCCTCTCTCGGTAATAGCCCTCTCACTCACGACTTCACACATGCCCAGCCTCTCTCTTTCACGTAAACACAACCAGTAAATCAGAACCCTAATCTCGATCCAAAAGACGCACACCACAGGTCACACTCTTTCTACTCACGGATTCACATTCCTTCTCACAACAACCCCTTCTTATTTCTCACAACAAATAACCAATAAACACTAACAAACCCTTCTCGGTTCCACGTTAAAGCACACACAGCACTTGGTCCTTCCCTCTCTCTCACAAACACAAACTCGGCATGCATGAGAAAAGGAAACCCTAGCCTTCTCTTTTCAAACCAACCGATCTCTCTTCTCTCTCATCAACCGACTAACCAGAAGCAACTCCCCATAGATTAAACCTTCAAGCCTCTCATCTCTCTCAACAACCTATTAACTAATAAATCAACACATAAATCTGCCCACCACACCTTCAAACAACTCACTCTCCACGCCTCTAACAACAACCCCAAATTCCCCCAAACATCAACATAAAATAGCCATTCTTTCACCGCAGAAACATCCCTCAAAACAGCCCCAAATTATCGCAGAACTGTCCATAAAAATCCTTCTGCATAACCGCAAACTGCACCCCTAAATTACAACCTTGAACAGTCCAAAAATAGCAGCCCAAAATAGAGAAAACAGCAGCCCAAAACAGCAAGGCAACGAAGGAAAATAGTGAACCAGTGAACCGGAGGAGTTGCAGAGCATTAACCCTTCCGACGGCCGCGTAACGCACTTCCAAGAGGCGACTTAAAAGGTAAGACCTGAGGGCACCCTTTTATTTATTCTCATTCATCTTTTTAATTATTTATTAGTATTTCTTCGCATGCGTATTGTTGGTTTATGTATGTTATTGTTGTGGGATGAATGATTTTGTGCTATCTCTCGTGGTATATAGGATGGAAACCCAGACAAAAATTCCGTAGCCGAATCCGAATGGATGGTAATGTGGTCTGTACATGGGATACAACTCCACGTATTACTTAAGAAATGCACATATTTCGTTTAATCTAATCTTATGTTTATCCATGGTTCATTAGAAATAGCACATTATTTCCATGCATGATTTAGCTATTTCTTCCGCATTAGGCACTTAATGATATCTCTTAAATGTTTATGTTTATACAATTATTTATTTATATTTCTGCATTTATCATTTTAATGTGTCCATGAGATTGTGTGCTTACCGTTATTTCGATTTACTTTTATGCATGCAAACTTAGATATAGGTTGTATGCAAACTTAGATATAGGTTGTATGCAAACTTAGATGTAGGTTATTCTTACGAATGAATGTTACGTAGACTCAGTTATATTATCACATAAATCTGTTCATTACAAGTGGCATAAGTAAGGGACCATTCCGAACTTAACGGTTTGAGGTCTTCCCTTGCGAGAGGTGAGTGCGACCTTAAATCATTTCCCAGTTCACGCTGGGTGGCGACTCCTTTATTCTCTGTTTTAGTCCCTCGTGGGCTACTCTGTACTACCGACCGGGCCGCGAGCCTGGAACAACATCACCGATTTCTGTGTCCTACAGTCTGGCAACTCCACTGGGGATAGAGAATCGGCCCCAAAATAATGTCTTGTAATGTTTGTGATTTTCGCTATAGTTAACTGTGTCTGCAAGTGTGTTGGGTCCAAGGGGTTTAACCAAAGGCATTATTAGAGCTAGGTAATGGTTTGGTATCTTCCTTCATTCACTACCTTTCTATAGCTGAAAGGAAAAGCTGTGAAGGCACCTAGAAAATCATTTACTCGAAGCTTACCGTGATGGACTTATTCGGAGGACCTATTGTTTATTCCTGTCACCAAGGTGATAAGAGCCTAAGAGGCAAGGGTATTTAAGAGAGTTCGCTCCACCATCCCTCTGGGGAATCTTCAATAAGAAATCCATTTGACAGTCATTCATGTATCATCACTCATTGGCACGTACCTTAGGGTATAAAAAAGGTGCGCTCACTCGGTTGCTCGAACCCTTGAGTGGGGAGACCTAGTTGTGGGCAATCCTTTGCCAGCAGGAGCCTTTGTATACACACCTATAAACCCACATGTGAACCATAGTTGTATGACTTATAAAAGCCACCCTTTTATGCTTGTGTTTGGGACCATCATCATTTGGATTCAGCTGGACTTCTTGTCATGAGATGTGAACTTGTTGGGCCATTTAAACTGGGACGAGTTTGTGTCTTATGACAATTGGGCCAAAAGCTTCTAAAATGCCGATGGGCCGCTTTGTGTTTGGGCCCCATATCATTTGAAGTTGTTTAGCCATGTTATCGCAAAAGTGTAAACCTGTTGGGCCTTTTGCAACTGGGACAAGTTTGCACCTTGCAATAATGTGATTGAATGCTTTAAAATGATAATGGGCCAACTTGTATGAAAACCTTGATGGGCTTAGAAAATCCAAACATGATCCAAGTATGCCAGAAGCATGAGTCCGATATCCGCACTGGCTTTCATCTAGAAAGGATACGCCTTGTTATGACATATTTGTATACTTTTGGATGCTTCCAAGTTTATCCCCATGACCACGGTCGCCGAAATCCCAATTCGTCATTTTTAGACAATGGCATGATCCCATAATCGGCTTAGTAAATGGGCGGTCTTTGTCTTTTACCGATGGAAAGGGACAGAAGCAGCCAAGGTCCACCCCGTAGCATATGAGAGAACGATTTTGTGTACCCCACATTGGTACATAAAATAAGCCATACCTAGGACAGAAATGGACATACCACGAGTGTGGGAGGAATAAGGTCGGAAGGATATATTCTGTTTTGATAACCACATGCATCTCATGCGTACACGCATCATGTTAACCCATGTGTCTTAAAAGCCATCATAGATATCTGTTGCGTTAGAGAAAGAAAGATTTGTCAAGAAGAGTTTAGCAAACATGGATATCGGGGAAAAGGAAATCGAGGAACAGAAAACTTTACGGCAAGGATAGAGAGACCATTGTGAAAAAAAAAGAGGAAAAAAAAGAAGAAAAAAAGAGAGAAAAGAAAATAAAAAGAGAAAAAAAAAATTGTTTGTTTTTAGTCGTAAATAGTTAGGCATGAGTCCGATGATGAAATTGTTCGCTTTAGGGTGAAACCTTAGAAACGATAAGTGCGAGAGGTACTCTCATCCAATATTTTGAGTAGTTGATATAGGTTAGACTCGCGAGCACTTAATTATAGGATCTTAGCGGTGAAAGCCTGAGTAGTCAGCAAGGTGACTAGTTGAAGAGAGTGCGGATTGATGAATGACCATTCGTTTAGATGTCCATCCTGACTTACTTGTGTTACGATATGTGGTATGGTTGGAAACCAAAGAAAAGTCTCTAAAGAAGAAAATATAAACCACCTATAACCAATAAGCGTGAAGCTACCCATGGGCGAGTATTAGGACCACCATGAGGAGAAATGCTACCTTAAAGGGTAGGTGTGTTGAAAAAAAAAGACGAAAAAGAGACGAAAGAAAAGAAAAAGAAAACCATATCATATTGAGTATGGAGAAGTAATTACAGAGCATGATCAAGACATCTAGGTTGGTTTGACCCCTCGATCCCATTCTTTGAAACAAAATCTTCGAGTTGGCACACACACACTGGGAGTCTAGTTCAGATCATTTATTCAGACGGTCGGATTTGAGTTGCATTGAGTGCTTTGAAGATTCTTTGGTCTCATCACCAGACACTCTATGAGGACAATAACATGTATAACTATTAGGACTATTTCGTACCATGTAATATAGTATGATGATATGGAATGCCACATCATGTAGTCCACCTTGACCTAGTGCAAACAATAGAGAGCAGAAAGCTAAGCCAAGTTTGGAGGTGACCAGTCTACCACCCCGCGAATAAGGGATGTATCGAGAATTTGAGCCATGAGATAAAAGAGAACTGACCAATCACCAGAAAAGAACTGGCAGAAGGAAATTATAAGCCGACCTAGGGGGCGATCAAAGACTTTTGTTGGCAAGGGGCACCAAAGAGCACAAAGAAGGCCTAACCCATCGGAATAAGAAATACATTCATGCATACATGCATACACGTCACATGCACATAATTTTTTGTTTTGTATTTTTTCGCAGGTTTTAAAGAAAAGGAAAACGCGAAGCAATTTTGGGAATGAATTCCAGGGTCGAGGCCCACACTGTCAGCAGTTTCCGGAATGAATCCCAGAGTTGAGGCCCATACTATCAGCAGTTTCGGGAATGAATCCCAGGGTCGAGGCCCACATCATCAGCAGTATTGGGAATGAATCCCAGGGTCGAGGCCCACATTAACCGTGATGACTCGGGAATGAGGTTTAGCATACCGGGAATGGAGCATAACCGTGACGCCTTGGGAATGAGGTTTAGCATGCCGGAAATGGCTCTACGGGAATGGAGTATAACCGCGACGCCTCTAGAATGAGGTTTAGCATGCCGGGAATGGCGCTCCGGGAATGGAGCATAACCACGACGCCTTGGGAATGAGGTTTAGCATACCGAGAATGGAACTCCGAGAATGGAGCATAACCGTGAAGCCTCGACAATGAGGTTTAGCATGCTGGGAATGTCGCTCTGGGAATGGAGCATAACCGCGACGCCTTGGGAATGAGGTTTAGCATGCCGGGAATGGCACTCCGGGAATGGAGCAAAACCACGACGCCTCGGGAATGAGGTTTAGCATGCCGAGAATGGCACTCTGAGAATGGAGCATAACCGCGAAGCCTCGGCAATGAGGTTTAGCATGCCGGGAATGGCACTCCGGGAATGGAGCATAACCGCCACGCCTCGGGAATGAGGTTTAGCATGCCGGGAATGGTGCTCCGGGAATGGAGCATAACTGCGACGCCTCGGGAATGAGGTTTAGCGTGTCGGGAATGACGCTATGGGAATGGAGCATAACCGCGATGCCTTGGGAATAAGGTTTAGCATGCCGGGAATGGCACTCCGGGAATGGAGCAAAACAACGACGCCTCAGGAATGAGGTTTAGCATGCCGAGAATGGCACTCCGAGAATGGAGCATAACCGCGAAGCCTCGGGAATGAGGTTTAGCTTGCCGGGAACGGTGCTCCGGGAATGGAGCATAACCGTCACGCCTCGGGAATGAGGTTTAACATGCCGGGAATGGCGCTCCGGGAATGGAGCAAGGTTCGGAAAGGGACCACAATTATCACAACCGTGACGCCTTATTAATGAGGTCTATCATGCTAGGAATGGCGCTCCGGGAATGGAGCATGGTTCGGAAGGGGACCACAACTTAGCAGCTTAGTTTGGTAGTGATTCCTAGAGATCACATCATCTTGCAGGGATGAACCGCAGGGGTCGCAGCACCTCACCACCAGATCAACTCAGTTCGAAGCAACAGGCAAGTCAAGCAGCAGTTGGCGAGCCAGGTAAGTAAAAATGCATGCATAACTTTGATAGGATTGTCATTGTCACACACTACACAAGTCCCATCAAAGTGGGGGCGACTGTAGGCACAACATTTTTGCATAAGTCCCGATGATGAGCTCGTATGGAGGCACTACACGATAAGTTACGGAAGTCGCGGGAAACGGATGTCGGAAGGGGAAATTCAAAAATCAATACCTTGTTAGATTTAATTCGTTTTCTTAGCCTCGGGTTCGCTCGTTGGATCTCTGTATTAAAAATTTATCCTCGGCCCAAAACCCACACACCACTAACCACACACCCAAGCCCACCAAAGAACCAAGCTCCACACGCCTAAGCCCATCAAACCCATCCAAAAAAATATCCAACACATTAAACATATGTTAAAATCAAATTAAAAATCACCTTCCTAATTTAAATAAATTGTAGGGCTTTAGGGGCTAAATCCGGTAACGCAGCGGAAACGGCGAAAAATCAAATTATCCGATTTCAAAAAATTTTCTCGGATTAATAAAATAAGCTTATTTATTTTATCATCCAATAATCAAATTATGAAATAAAACATCATAAATCATATTCATGTGAATTTACCGAATTGCCCTTAAACATAACACTTTGGTTATTTTAATCCGAAATTGTTCAAAACAATTTTGAATGATTCTAAATAATTTCTAGGTTGAATTTAACATGTCCCAAATATCAAAATACAATTTGGAACAAAAAACCCCAAAATTTCATCATTGGCTGAGAGCCTCATTTTGGTGGGCAAATGTACAGTTTTCACTTTCATGGTTCAAAACACATCAAGGCAAAATCCAATCAACCCAATATTTTACATGCATCATATACACATCTAAATACACCATATTAATGAAAAGCCCCAAATTTGGAAGTGGTCTTAAACCCTAATTTTTCAATTTATTCAAATTGGACAAATTAGACCAAATTGGTTAAATCCAATACTTCAATCATGTTTCTTCCATCCAAATCAAGTCTTAACACAATGAAATAACTATAGAACAATTCTAGGTCATTTAAGAGTGGGTCAATAACTCTAGAATGGCAACAAGGTTCTAAAACCATGAAAATGTTGTTTATTACTACACTAGTAACATCCATCCAACTTCATACATGCTTAACCCCTTCATCAAAATTTCATCCATCAAAAACACAAAGAATAAAGAATAGAAAAACTTAAGAACATCAGAAAGTGAAGCCCACAACAAGAGGAACAATTTACTCTCTAATGGAAGGTTGGAAATACTTACTAATTCCAAGCTTTCCTTTGATTTTTCTTTTCTTTCTCTCTACCTTCTTTGCTTTTGTTTTAATGGAGTTTGATAAAGTGTATTAGGTTAATGAAAACCTAAAATAACTGAAACAATATATACTTGTCCACAAACTTGCTTTGGCCGAATTTGGCCTAAGAAAAAACAAGATATATTAATTTCATTTCATTTGAATTTCATTTTGCCAAGTTGATAAAATGATCATTACACTTTAATGATAATTTCAACTTAGTCAACAATGGCAACTTAGTCATTAAAACAAATATCTAAACCTTAAGATATTTATATTTTAATTAATTTAATCATTTAACAATTAAATAAATAAATAATTAATTAAATACAAATATATTAAATATATGTATAATATTTACATTAAATATCAAATACATATATTCATTTATGATATTAGTCAAATATCTCAATTTGACAATTAATTAATGTGTATTTGAATTAATCAAGTGTTAAAAGCAAATACACAAAAATTAAGGAAATGACTATCGGGTCCTTACACATGTATTTTGCGTTTAACCTTTAAACGACTTTATAAATAATCAATATTATTTATAATTGTTGCCTAGTGCTCTACGAGTATATTTCATTATTGAGACTCTCTAGATTCAGGCATATCCGTCACAAAATCCAATTTCGTGTCCATAATCTATCCACCCGTAAATTATGACGATCACGAATAAACTCGCTGAATCATACAGGTCGAGGTCATGGAAAATGTATAATTCCTCCGTCACAGGTATCCGGATAAATCCCAGAGATATAGATGTAAACGTCAAATCTCTATAGGGAATATCCAGTCGACTATTCTATTAGCAATCTCTAAAAGAATGTTTAGAACTAGCTTCCAAATTGTACCACGGGCCCATGGTTTTATCTGATTGCTAATCATATGGACTACATATTCTCTGATACACAGAACTGACGGATCCTATCTCGATACTCACAGGACACCCTGAGGATCTATCTACACCCAACGAACTGGCGGAGGTCTGATCTAAATAGATCGGTGATGTGACTGCCATCTAAGTGTAGAAGATGTCTCATGTGCCCACAATGGCATCTCAAGTCTAAGAATCACAAGTTCTACTCAACCCGAGAAGATTCTTATTGACGTTGGTGTACTATCTATTAAGAATCTTCGGTGAGTCGTTCAATGTTTATCCAGTATAAACACCTACACGTCTATACGAGTCTCCCCAGACTCATGGTTCATTGGGATAAACCATCGGACCAAGTCTCGATATACGACATGTACTGGTCTCAACGGATTTGACTAACCGACCCGTGTTAGTAAATCTTGACCAGGAACTATGTTTGATAATATACATTTAACAGTGACACTTCCCAATGTCAATTAAAAACTAACTTTGTAACTGTGTATTGCATTATATATTATCGGGCCTTTGTCTAATATATACATATCACTAAACCACATTTAGTTTCAATCTAATCGTAATCAGATCGAATACGTATATAAAAACAAGAGGTGCAACCATAAATAAGTAATATTAGGGGAAAATGGGATGTTCGTATTCATGAATCAGACATAAATATGGTCCGGATTGGCGCTCTGAGCACCAACCCCAACAATTTCTCCCACTTGCTCTAGTGCCAATCCACGGTATCATATACACATCTTAATGTGTATCGTATGCACATGGCCCTCAAAAGCTCACCCAGTACGAAGAGGTAGGCAACAAGAAGTAGGTTCGATATGACATATTGAGTTTGTCAAACAAACTCCATTGTTTCCCATAGTCAGCATCTTTCATATTTTGTAGAATCTAAATTATACATTAATATGACTCTGATGCTACATCAGTATTATGCTACAACTACTAATTTGTCCAAGTATTTAGAGATCAAATCTAAAATACTATACGGACAACCGCAAGCACAACACCAATATAAAACTTCTAATTTATAAGGTCACTATGCAACTTCATAAGTCAATACTTCATAAGTTGCATCTAATTCCACTCAGATAGTAGAATCCTTCGTGACACTCCCACTGTATCTTTTCAGACTCTTTATGACGTAGACTGTCTAACGTCATAATTAGTCTCAAAACTAATATGACACTAATGGTTGCTGACTGTATTCTCCATGAATTAGAAACTCGTTCTTAATATCTCAAAGATCACAAAGAATGTGTTTCAAGATCCATCATATGGTCTATAGGGTATCAAAATAACTCGTAACAATTACGATTAAATCGATATCTTTAATCGCACATAGTAAAATATTCATTATGTCATCATCAAATGACACATAATATTGATTAGACATTCTAATCAATATTTCTTTCGAAAAAAAGAATCATCTTTTACGAAAGATGAATACTTTATATACAAGACACACATTAACTGTCAAACAGTTATACTAACTGTCATACAGATAGTCATGTTGTGTCTTTTATTAGATCATATCTAATGTACGAATAATAGGCGTATCTCACAAGTCTCTTAGTTTTATATCTTATATATAAAACTTTATATCAAATATAACAGAGACTACTCCCACTGCTTTCACGGAGTAAAGAAGACTTAGGTAAATCTTTTACCTCAAAAACATCTCATTATTACCATAATAATGATAATGTTGTTAGGATATATATAACACTAGAAAGCAATTTGTACGCTCCCACCAACCCTTCAATCATATATGTATTCTCTATACTTTGACAAGATCAGACAATCTGACTTATCAAAAATAGAGAACACAAATTTTTGAAAGTCTTATCTGAGTCTACAATAGGCTCTATAAGCTACCACACTAAACTGAGATCTCAGCAGAACACAAACTCTAGGGCCATTCCAGAACGAACTCTTCAAACAAAGAAATCACAATTGATCTCTTATCTGAATAAGTCATCCAAAAACGCCACTTTGCATTCTTTAGCTAAAATATACAGTTTATTATCAATATTAACCAATATATCTTTAATTGTTCAATTAGTGTGACTAGAGATAAGTTTTCTGAGAATCTACAATAGATTGCTGAGTATAACATTTCTCACTGTCATAGTGTAAAGGTCAAACCTTTAATAGGCTCACACTGCTTTCGTTGCGCAAATAATTAGCACATATCATGAACTAATTCATAATGAAAGCGTAATCAAGTTCAAAACTTGATCGTAGTAAGCTATGAACAATCTTAGATCTATGGTTCAATGGTGAACTTCCAGAATCGATATTAAATATCGCTTCCATTATAAGTTATAGGATAATTTTTCTTCGGTAAGAAAACAACAAAATCATTAAGTATCAAATACTCGTAAATGATTCTGATATCCTATTAAACTTATATAGAAGAAGTATAAGGGTTGTTTCATCTTATTAATTACGTAGTTCCATTTATAATTTATCATTCTCACATTTGACTTCAATAAGTCAAGTCTTTTCTACAATAATTAACATCTGATGTTACACACCAAATAATAAAACAATTTTATTACTTAGGATCGTAGGAAAGATATTCTATTAAATATAATACAATATTCTATTAAACAGAATAAATGATAAACTTTTACTCATACCTCCGAGGTGTAAGTAATTTCCATTATATAACTATTATATAAAAGAAAGATTCAAATCTCAAACCTTTCAAGATTCAAATTTTCTTCCTATACATATCATATATGTAATTGTAGAAATTAATGGAACATTAATTATTAGAAATGAATTAGTGTTAATGTAGCATAACCCCAAGAGTATTGAAACTAATTTGGTAATATTCAATATCAAACGAATCAAATCATATAAGATTCGACTACTCCCACTACTCAATTCCATCATGATGGAATCGTGGAAAAATAATATTGAGTAAGAATCATATTCATTGAATAACCTTAGAACTAATTGCTTTAAATTCATATGTTTGATCGTATCAAAAATCTTTGAACAGTTCAAAGACATGTAATGAATTTTGAGGATAGAGTTCTCTAAGAACTTTAGATTGAATATATATGAACAAGTCAAAAATGTTCAATCTATGTTTTATCAGAACAAATTGAAAGTTCTTGATCATATCAAGACGTTCAATATGTGTTCTTTCAGAAACACGTAACTAAGTTATGACAATTCATAAACTAAGTTACAAAGTAAAGAAAACTATCTTAAGCAATTACAATTTATTAAACTACATACATCCAATGTATCAGTTAAATAAATCTAGTGGTCCAATGACAATCATTGGTTAAAGGATATCTTAATCACCTTCCTAAATACAATATTCATTAAATGGATAAGGATATATGGTGTGATCTAGTATCAAACCATCCTTTACCATACGGAATAAGCATCCAATGCTTAAGTGATTAAACTCATAAAGCACCGTTCTAAATTATTTACTTTTACCAAATAATTTTTCTTATTGTTTATCTCTACGTCAATGACATTACTAGTTATTATAAAATATGTAACAATTGTTTATAAAGAACAAATGATTATCCAATAGTCGTGAGTTCTGATATCAAATATCAAAACAATTGTAAATCAATATTTTAAATATGTAGACTGGAGATCTGGTATCCAATACCTATAGTTGTAGTATTGTGAAAATCGATATTTTCTATACACAACTATACGCATCTCCTTTCTTTAGCTTTACTATTTGCATTCAACTATTCACAACAATTGCAAATAATTGATTAGCAAATTGTGTCAGACACATTGCCTCTAAAGGTCATTAAAGCTAAGAAACGTCATTACTAGATAAACAAATACCTAATGGGGCTTTCTTAATGCCAGTCAAGAATCTGGAGATATGAACTAATTCAAGTCAATTCTTACTGCATAAGAAACTATTCTCTCTAAAGTATTATATCCTAAAAGGGATATTTATCTAGATTATCTTTCGTAACTTAGAAACTAAGTCACTAACCATCTTGATTTTTGAAGAAAATCGGAACAAAAGTTCCCGATGGTTTTAGACCAATCTAATAATATCCTAGTCTAATAGTATCTAGAACCTTATTCTAGAATAACTGCAACCAAGATTCAAGTCAGATAACATATCAAAATATGTGTGCAGTAAATAAAAGTTTAATTCTATATAAACAATAGGATAAGGAAACAAATAAGCGGCAATTTCCATAGTAATACACACTGCCAAAGTTATGGAATATTTTAAACTTAGCAGTGCCTCCCACTATTTTACGTAATACCGTAATCCCTAACGGAAAAAAGAGAATTCAATAATTAAATCGAATTCCATAATGGGAAGTGGACCCCATGAATATATTTCGACTCACAGCAGAGGCACGGTCTCGCCTACGTATATTCACAGGTAGACAACTCTTTGTCAATCACTCACTTGTGACTCCGAGGTTCCGGTCCTGGTTGTTTCTCGTTGTCGCTGCTAAGGCAGGCCCACAAGGAGACGTACCAAGGTTAAACTCATCAATGATAAACTCAAGTTACTTGCGTAACCCTGACAGCTAAGGCACATTCAGGATTCCGCTTTTGCTTGAATTTTTCTAGTATCTAATATACATCCGGCATAAATAAATCTCCATCGGCTACACCCTCACAGCAGAGGTACGGTCTCAGATGTAGTCACGGAAAAATATTTATAAACCGTATTGACAAGACGGACCAAGAAACAAGTATTCCAAATACTAGTTACTTTAAAACCTTATTAAGCGGGGATATTCCATTAAGTGTCATACACCCTAAATCTAATCAAATTAGATTATAACATGCATGTATAAAGTCAAGAAAATATGATTAAATATTTAATTAAACAAGCTAATCATTTTAAAGGGGGCCTAGAATCAGACTCGCTCTGATACCATTTTGTAGGGGTTTTAGGGAATAAATCCGGTAACGCAGCGGAAACGACGGAAAATCAAATTTTTCGATTTCAAAACTTTTTCTCGGATTAATAAAATAAGATTATTTATTTTATCATCCAATAATCAAATTATGAAATAAAACATCATAAATCATATTCATGTGAATTTACCGAATTGCCCTTAAACATAACACTTTGGTTATTTTAATCTGAAATTGTTCAAAACAATTTTGAATGATTCTAAATCATTTCTAGGATGAATTTAACATGTCCCAAATATCAAAATACAATTTGGAACAAAAAACCCCCAAAATTTCATCCTTGGCCGAGAGCCTCATCTTGGTGGGCAAATGTGCATTTTGCACTTTCATGGTTCAAAACACATCAAGGCAAAATCCAATCAACCCAATATTTTACATGCATCATATAAACATCTAAATACACCATATAAATGAAAATCCCCAAATTTGGAAGTAATGAAAATCCCCAAATTTGGAAGTGGTCTTAAACCCTAATTTTTCAATTTCTTCAAATTGGACAAATTAGACCAAATTGGTTAAATCCAATACTTCAATCATGTTTCTTCCATCCAAATCAAGTCTCAACACAATGAAATAACTATATAACAATTCTAGGTCATTTAAGAGTGGGTCAATAACTCTAGAATGGCAACAAGGTTCTAAAACCATGAAAATATTGTTTATTACTACAATAGTAACATCCTTCCAACTTCATACATGCTTGACCCCTTCATCAAAATTTCATCCATCAAAAACACAAAGAATAAAGAATAGAAAAACTTAAGAACATCAGAAAGTGAAGCCCACAACAAGAGGAACAATTTACTCTCTAATGGAAGGTTGGAAATACTTGTTAAATTCCAAGTTTTCCTTTGATTTTTCTTTTCTTTCTCTCTACCTTCTTTGCTTTTTTTTTTTTTAATGGAGTTTGATAAAGTGTATTAGGTTAATGAAACCAAAAAATAAATGAAACAATATATACTTGTCCACAAACTTGCTTTGGCCGAATTTGGCCTAAGAAAAAACAAGATATATTAATTTCATTTCATTTGAATTTCATTTTGCCAAGTTGATAAAATGATCATTACACTTTAATGATAATTTCAACTTAGTCAACAATGGCAACTTAGTCATTAAAAAAAATATCTAAACCTTAAGATATTTATATTTTAATTAATTTAATCATTTAACAATTAAATAAATAAATAATTAATTAAATACAAATATATTAAATATATGTATAATATTTACATTAAATATCAAATACATATATTCATTTATGATATTAGTCAAATATCTCAATTTGACAATTAATTAATGTGTAGTTGAATTAATCAAGTATTAAAAGCAAATACACAAAAATTAAGGAAATGACTATCGGGTCCTTACACATGTATTTTGCGTTTAACCTTTAAACGACTTTATAAATAATCAATATTATTTATAATTGTTGCCCTAGTGCTCTACGAGTATATTTCATTATTGAGACTCTCTAGATTCAGGCATATCCATCAAGAAATCCAATTTCGTGTCCATAATCTATCCACCCGTAAATTATGACGATCACAGATAAACTCGCTGAATCATACAGGTCGAGGTCATGGCAAATGTATAATTCCTCCATCACAGGTATCCGGATAAATCCCAGAGATATAGATGTAAACGTCAAATCTCTATAGGGATTATCCAGTCGACTATTCTATTAGCAATCTCTAAAAGAATGTTTAGAACTGTCTTCCAAACTGTACCACGGGCCCATGGTTTTATCTGATTGCTAATCATATGGACTACTTATGCTCTGATACACAGAACTGACGGATCCTATCTCGATACTCACAGGACACCATGAGGATCTATCTACACCCAACGAATAGACGGAGGTCTGATCTAAATAGATCGGTGACGTGACTGCCATCTAAGTGTAGAAGATGTCTCATGTGCCCACAATGGCATCTCATGTCTAAGAATCACAAGTGCTACTCAACCCGAGAAGATTCTTATTGACGTTGGTGTACCATCTATTAAGAATCTTCGGTGAGTCGTTCAGTGTTTATCCAGTATAAACACCTACACGTCTATACGAGTCTCCCTAGACTCATGGTTCATTGGGATAAACCATCGGACGAAGTCTCGATATACGATATGTACTGGTCTCAACGGATTTGACTAACCGACCCGTGTTAGTAAATCTTGACCAGGAACTATGTTTGATAATATACATTTAACAGTGACACTTCCCAATGTCAATTACAAACTAACTTTGTAACTGTATATTGCATTTTATATTATCGGGCCTTTGTCTAATATATACATATCACTAAACCACATTTAGTTTCAATCTAATCGTAATCAGATCGAATACGTACATAAAAACAAGAGGTGCAACCATAAATAAGTAATATTAGGGGAAAATGGGATGTTCGTATTCATGAATCAGACATAAATACGGTCCGGATTGGTGCTCTGAGCACCAACCCCAACATAAATCACATGCCAAAATTAAAGAAATAAAATCAAATCTCATAAATCCCTTTCCTAAACTAAAACAAATCACCTTTCTAATTGAATGGATATTTTCCTTATAACACACTAATTAAAAGATATCCCCAATGATTGCATGATTTCTTTCCTACCCAAATAAGGACAACCCTAACTACACAAACTAAACCTTTAGGACCTAGCATCTTCACGGCAGCCTACCCCTAGAGAGAGCTCATTCACACAGCCCACTCAACAAAACCTTAATAACCCTACGACCTTTTCCCACCTTCTTCTTCCCATCAAAACTTACGGCCATAAGAGAAACCCTAACATCAGCTCAACACTTCTCCCTCTCTCTCGGTAACAGCCCTCTCACTCACGACTTCACACACGCCCAACCTCTCTCCTTCACGTAACCAAAACTAGTAAATCAGAACCCTAATCTCGATCCAAAAGACGCACACCACAGGTCACACTCTTTATACTCACGGCTTCACATTCTTTCTCACAACAGCCTCTTCTTCATTCTCACAACAAATAAAAAATAAACCCTAACAAACCCTTCTCGGCTCCACGTGAAAGCACCACATCACTTAGCCCTTCCCTCTCTCTCACAAACACAAACTCGACATGCATGAGAAAAAGAAATCCTAGCCTTCTCTCTTCAAACCAACCGATCTCTCTTCTCTCTCATCAACAGACTAACCAGAAGCAACTTCGCACAAAATAAACCTTCAAAGCCTCTCATCTCTCTCAGCAACATATTCACTAATAAATCAACACATAAACCTGCCCACCACACCTTCAAACAACTAACTCTCCACGCCTCTAACAACAACCCCAAATTCCCCCAAAAAGCAACATAATGTTGGACAATTATGACCCATAGCATCACTATTTGTACAGAACATGGTGTTTTTGTACAAATTAACTATGTGACAAAGGAAATTGCTCTTTTATCATTTGTAATTGGATTACCGGGATATAAATGATAAAAGTCCATATGATTAGTTCCGGATTAATAAGATATGAGACATTATTAATCCACTAAGGTTTAATCATTAAAATATCCCTAGTCGTAGTATTATCAAGATTGGACATCGATAATGCGGAATAGAATAGTATTGCACTTATGCGCGTTGTGGGAGCATAATGACATAGTTCTCATATATTTAAGTATTGGATACTTATGCAAGTGTGATAGAAGGTTGTGTTTACCAATGATACGAAAACAGCTTCGCTCTAGATAGACCCATCGGAATCCCATTGGTAGTATGACTATGTGTCTATGGGAGTCCGAATCAGGGTAAGTGTATTTGGTCTTAACCCGAGACTTGCATCGTTAATACTTGCGGCAATCAATATACTTTGGTTTTGGTCGTTCAGGGCTTTAACATGTTCTGTGTATGCCTCTTCTGGGTATCCTGAGAATCGTAGTGTATTGGGTGTGATGTCAAGATGGAAGTATCACTTCAGTCGTATGGAGATGATCATCACAGAGGATACGAAACTAGTACTCTTAAGTACTGCAGTCATAGGGATAATATAACTAGGTCATGATTATCCGATTATAGAGACTAGTTACCAGAGATCGGATATGTGATTCGTACGGGGCAGACATAATTCCAACCTCAGGCCTAGCATATGACATCCGATACTGGATCGCAATACGCAATACTACGTATACTATGCCTGACCTTGTCATTTTATCCTGATAGCTGCAGCATTTAAGAGAACCAGTACCGTATCCTAAGACCAAATACACCTACCCTGATTTCGGACTTCCATAGACACATAATCATACTACCAATGGAATTCCGAGGGGGTCTATCCAGAGTGAAGCTGTTTCCCGTACCATCGGTAAAACACAACCTCCTATTACACTTGCATGAGTATCCTATACCGAAATATATGAGAACTACGCCGTTATGCCCTCACAATGCGCACAAATGTAATACTAGTCTTTTACGCATTTATCGATGTCCAATCTCGACAATGCTGTGACTAGGGATATTTAATGATTTATCCTTCGTGGACTGATACTGTCTTATATCATTCTCGGTCCAGGAACAAATCATAGGGACCTCCTATCATTTATATATCTAGGTGATCTAATCACAAATGATAAGAGTGCAACCTCCTTTTTCACATAGTTAATTTGTACAACAACACAATGATTTGTACAAATAGTGACGCTATGGGTCATAATTGTCCAACAATCTCCCACTTGGCCTATAGCCAATCACTCGAGTGTCTTACACCCGAACTATGTACGGTTGGCTCAAACTGCTGAGAAATGCTTTCATCAGCGGATTTGCAAGATTATCGTCTGATCCAATTTATATGATCATCACATCGACACGATGTATGATTCGTACGAATCAGATGAATATCGAAGTATGTATTTGGATCGTTGATGAGACCATTAATTCTTTAGCCTGTGCTCAAGCCTAGCTCAGTTGCTAATAGAATTATATCTAATCTAATTAGATTTGTTATCGACCCAGAAGGCTTCCATTGCTGCCTCGGCTGCAGCAATAACATGCATTTGTTGTTTATTCGGTAACAATATCTTGTTTGGAAGATTTCCAGCTCACTGTTCCGTTATTCAAACTTTGTAGTACCATTTGCGACTTGTAGTCGTTTCATCGATTTAGGAAACTTGCAGTAGTGATCCCAGTCTCTTCAAGTTCTCATTCTCCTGAGACTCAGACAACATCCTTAGTTCTCTAAGAAACTAACGGATTTTCTTACTTCAATCCAGTGGCTATCACTCGGATTGGCCTGTTTGTGACTCCATATGCTCAAAGCGTATGAGACACCAGGTCACGTACATTTTTCAATGTACGGTTTTCTCGGAGAGTTTTATCGAAAGCCAAGCTTTCACCGATTTTATTATGGGAATATCATTTCCAAGAAATGACACATTATCATTATTTATAGGACAACCACTGTTAGTGCGCTCCCACTAATCCTCTTATATACACAAGAATCATTTTCATTTTGAATTAAATCATACTCCATTATGATTACATCAAAACGATAATTCCAAGAACCTATGACTGCTTCAATCCAAACATGGATCGAATAACCTGCAAACCTTATTTTCTAGTTTTGATACGAAAAAACCGTCAGGATGTTGTAAACATCCTCCTAAAGGTTTCCTTTTCAGGAAAGCGATTTTCCCGTTAAGCTGACATATTTCATACATGAAACATGCAGCTTTAGCAAGCATTATCCAAATGGATTTACCGTGGCAACAGGTAAAAGGTTGAATCGAAATCAACACAATATTGATAACGATACCTTTCCGCTAAAAGCCTAGCTTTATACGTTGGTATGTTTCCATCCATGTATCACTTCCTCATATGTACTCAGTTGGTATACCTCAATAAGATAGACATCTTTATGAGGTGAGATCAGAAACCCATACCCCAGGTTGTTTTCTGACTCTCTCCGATCTACGCGGTTCTTGTGTATTCGAAGATTACTGGTAATAGTTTCATCCTTGATGAACTATTTATGTTCCATTAAGATTCGGTGCCTTGAACAGTATTACTCCAATTTTCATCGAGTTTTACTATCCTCCCACTTACCACTGCGTATCGATATTCCTCTTAGGAAAACCGCATGGTGAGCAACAATCTAATTGTTCTCATGTGAGTTGTATAAGTACAATACTTATGGTTTCCCTAGGATAACCTAAAATTGGCACTAATCCAATTTGGGTTCTAGTTTGGTATCATCCAAACATATGCCTAGCATACCGAAATATTCAGGAATGAGAAACCCGGTTTCTTTCCTGTTCATATCTAATATGATATCTGTTAAACAGATTTTATGGAACCTTATTCTAAATAAGTTATGCACTGTTTAAGCGTATCCGTTGAAGGAAATAGTAGCTCAGAGTGACTCATGATTAACCTTATCATGTCCAACAAAATTCGGTTAGTCTTTTTGGACACACCGTCAAATCGACGTGTTCCAGGAGGAGTCGTCATTGAAAGAATACTATACTCTTTCAAGTATATTAGAAACTTATTGCTTAAGTATTTTCCATTACGGTCTAACCGTGACGGTTTAATACTTTAGCCGATCTGTTTGTCTATTTCGTGTCGAAACTTAAAAGTTTTCGATTTGTGTTTCAAAAGAAACACATAACCACAACGCGATGCCACATCCGTAAAGGTCACAAAATATTCATATCCACCCCTAGCCTAGCTAGACATGGGCCCACTTGCTTCACTATGAACTAGGGCTAACAGATTGGTGGTTGTTACACTTTTACCAAGTAAATAGTATTTTAGGCACTTTTCCCAATAAACTAGATTCGTAGACTTTATTTGAATGGAATCAAATTAGTCAGAGTACCCACTCTTCGAAAGTGTGGATATACGATTCTTGTTTAATTGTGTCCCAGACTACAATGCCACAATTAAGTTTCATCTGATCAAATCAGTTTGAGCTATTTGTTTGTCATGTTATATGTTTGAGATTTATTTATATTCAAAATATAAATTCTGTTATTCACATCTAATGTGTTTATCTCAATATCATCTTTATATAATGAAACACTTTAGTGTTCTAGAATATAAAGGTTCACCTGCAGCCGGTTAAACATTGATATAAAGATAATGTATCTAGTCAAACTAGTTACATTATAAAAGTTCCCTAATTTAAGTACACACCCGAGGGTAGTTCCTAAAGTTAGGTATCTATAGTTAAAACAGCGACTTTCGTCCCGTTTCCAATTCGCAGATTAAATCTCAATTGATGTCATTATCCTGTTCAAAACAGATTCTGAACATCAATATATATTTATTTTATGTACCACACTAAGTATTTAAAATCCAATTTTAATACTAGTAGTGAATATAATGTTGACAAACATATTTGAAGTCAGAGCCTTGCTCGTCTTCAATTCCTTTATGTCTGCTTTGTCCAAACGGCAGTCACGCTTCCGCGATCCCGTTTGCCACATTTAAGCAGATATTTTGGGATATGTCCTTTATCTTCCCAGAAGATTATAATGATTTTGCCTTTGCCAGTTTCAACACTTCAGAAGCCTTTGGCCAAGCCTTGGCCTTCTAGAATGTCGAAGTAAGGTGCGTCTTGCGCTACTTGCCTAATTGCAAACTTTGACTTTGTCTCCTTGAGAATAGTCATTAACTCTCCAAGAGTTATTAATTGCAATTTAGTACTTCTAAAATCTAAAGATAGATTCTTTGAAGAACCTTCAATTTCAGTATCATACTTTAAGGATGTAATCCTTAGTTCTGATAAAGAAATTAAGGAGTCTACTGCGACAAGCTTAATGGATTAAGCACTTAAGTTATCATTTCATAAATCTTCCAAAGATTATGCTCTACTATTTGCTTAACTCTGGGCTTAGGCATAATATGTTTATTTTATCAAATAAAGTAACTTATTATTTTCCAGGATCATCCTGAAATTTAATTCCCAATTTGAAAATTAAACCATTTAAATACATTTTCCCCAGGATTATGTTTTAAATGTCAATATTTCAAGTTTATCTTGATTTTAATAGTCCAACTATTTAATCAACGATTTAGGTACTATTTATTATAATGATTACAATAGTCCAACTATTTAATCAACTATAATTTCATAGATTAAATTCAATTATATTGATTACTATAATCCAATTATAAAATCAACTATAAATGAATAGTTTGAATATAGTCCAACTATTTATTAAAACAACAATTTAAATATTAGTCCAACTAACATTTAATTTATTTGACGAATGATATTTGTTTGAGCGCGTATGGCAAGTAATTGAACGAGTATTGCAAATTCAATTCTTGCCTCCCACTATTTTTCGGTGAGCCTCTAACCCTCTGTCGAGTACTCGGGAAACCGCGTTTCCTAATGGGCTAGGATCCCGTTAAATATCACACAATCTTGACTTTGGCCAAAAAATTGTATGATAATTAACTAGGTAGATCTCTAAGATCGATTGGATCCAATCCAATTCCTAGATCCAGTAGGGGACATCCAAGTCCGAAATATATATCTTATATATGCCAATACATCCAATGTATTACCTAACCTTTTTCCTCTGAATCAACTAAGCCTTGGCTTTGGCACAACAAACTTAGTGATCCCAGTTAAGCGTGACCCATTGACCATGGAAATCTTCGTAATCAATGTCGATGGACAAGAAGTGGTATTGACTTTGGCCAACAAACCACAACTTGGACAAGACACCAATATGGAACAAACCTCTCGTGATTCAAACACATCCTCGACGGACAAAGGCCTTGACTTTGGCCAACAAGCCAATGCCAGTCTCAGATCTTGAGTGAGAATCACTCAATGGAAGGAAAGACACTTAATATTTTGCGAAGGTTTTTCGAGTGCAAATTTGGCAACCAATTTATTATCTTTGTTAAGGTCTCATCGTCATACAACCTTAAACATGCATTCTAAATACATAATAAAGCGCGTATAAATAAGTAATAATGATATGCGGATGGATACTTTACACATTGATCCTAGATCAAATCTCTCATTTTCTCTCTCCCGCTAGCACAAATATTTCTTCTACCCGTTACACTACACTTCTAAAGAAACCTCATTTACATTGAGGGGAATAAGTGAGAAGAGAATACAAAGAATGAGGAGGTAATAAGGCTGGACACGCAGGTCCAAATAATAAATCAAATTTATTACAATTTCCAAAATTGCCCCACCCATCTAATATCCATCTGATATACATTATTCATGCATCGCAACCATGTATTCACACAATCATGTGATCTAATCAAATTAATTAATCTGATAATTAGTGATCATCCAATGTTCAAACAACGATTTGATTTTGCTCGAGTCAAACTCGTTTTGCGAATAAGTACTCAAAGTACGAATTCTCGAATTAAATTAAACTACAACATTAAATCAAATTTAATATGCATTTAATACTAATTCGCTATTTAATTCCAAATTAAATACTACACTTTATTAATAAACCTTTTACGACTTAAATTCCAAATTTAATCGTTACGGGTCTCAAAGCCTGATTAACGTCCAACGTCAATTTAATTAAAGTCCAATGGGCTTTTAATTAATTTCTTAAGGCGTGGACTTTTGGTCAACTCAGGTCAAACCGAATAACCAAAATCCAATCCGGGAGTTACCCCATAAGCCCAGAAATCAATCTTGGCCCATTAGGCCCAATTAAACTTTAAAGGTCCATTAAGTCGCATTTGGGCTTTATGGAAGCGGTTTTGGGCCTAATTGGATCCAACCAATTTTGCCTAAACCCAAATTTGTACAACAAAGCCCAACAAGCCCAATTACAACACTTAAAGCCCAAATCCAATTTTAAGGCCCAATTAATTAAACACAAAAAATTCCAAATTTCATATTTAATTAACCAAAGTGTATTACACAATTAATTACCTAATTAACATTTCCAAAACACCATTTAGCCTAATTAATCATGCTCTTTAATTTTAAATCATGTCCAACACAATTTAATTAAAATCAAACCCAATACATGCTCATCAAGGTCTCGGCAATTAGGGTTTTTGTCCAATTCAAAAATTCAATCCAATTAATTTTCAAATCAACAATCCCAACATGATTCTAACTCATCCAATGAATCAACAAATCAAAATTCCAAGACATTAGGGCTATGTCACCATTCGGCCAACACAAGCATTTGGGGAAAAAATTGTTCCAAACCATTTTCTTGAAATTGATCCAATCAAACTTCAATTCACACACATTTAAGCATATTCATTCATCCAATTTCACAAATTCATGCTCAAAATCATTTGACCCAAATTTTAAGCCCTAAATTTTTCATGCTCAAACCTTGCTATGATACCATTGTTGGTTTCTATTAAGGTCCCAAGATCAATAATAAGCATGAAATATGTGCGAATACAGATCGAAGAAGTTGCGGAATACTCACATCGATCGGTTGAGCGACGCGCGACAAATAAATTCTGAAATCTTCCCATCTTCACTAGTTCGGCAGTGAGCCGTGTGAAGCTCACTGGTTTGGCTCAGTTTTGGTCATTCGTCAAGCTCCAAGCTTCATCGAATGATTCCCGGCTCATGGGTGGACTTCCCTATCACCTTCGCATGACTCGTAAGTGTGCTAGCACTTGTGATTTTGCCACAAAACCCACTCTTTGCTTCCCTTCACTGCTCGGCAGTGAGCAAACCAGAGGAGTGAAAAATGCCCATTTGGGCGTGAGTGAAAGAGAGAAGAAGTGAAGTTGTTTGTTTTAATTTTGTGTATCTAATACCAAAATCAAAAGTCAAACACCTATTATAATAATAGTAAATGTCTTTCAAGCTTTCAAAAAGTTTGTCAACAACCCCCATCAAGTCACATCGATCAATCAAGTTGTCAAGTCACATCACTCAAAGTGACAAGTGATTTGATGCTTGATGAGACTAATGATTTGACGCTTGATTTGACTTACGTGCCGCACTCGAATTCGAAATGCGAATGCGCTCACAAATAATCTCAGGCTCGGGTTCGCTAATTCCAAATTAACGAATTTTCTGTTGCGTCGTAATTAAATGATTACGCCTAGCAAAATCACTATTCACATCGCTAACGAATTAATTCTAAATTAACTCGTTCGCCCAAATTAAAATCTAATTTTAATTCCGCGTCGAAATCTAATTTCGTTAAATATATCAAATATATTAATTAAACCGATTAATTCCAAATTAATCGTTATCTCTCTTTAATGGATATTTTATCCCAGATAAAATATCTCCGTAATTAATCCTAGATTAATTTTCTCTCTCATCTAATTAATCCCAGATTAATTTAGATTGTGAGTCATACGTCATCGGTGAATCTTTAGGAAGCGACCCATGAGATCCCCAGATATGTGGGCAGTAAATTCGGTCGTCGGACTATCCGAAAACGTAAGTACCTCGTACTACGTTTATACCGATTTACAAGACAAGGTTGGCCTCTAAAAAATCGCCATGCCTACTCAATTCAACGGAAATATCCTTACAAGAATAAAGGATCTATATCAGGCGTAGTATACGTAGTATTGCGTATTTCTGTCCAGTATCAGATGATCACGTGTTAGGCCTGGGGCTGGAATTGTGTCTGCCCCGTACGAAGCACATGTCAGATGTCTAGTGACTAGTCTCTATAATCGGATAAACCTGACCTTGTCATTTTATCCCGATAGCTGCAGCATTTAAGAGAACCAGTACCGTATCTTACATGACCATCATCTCCATATGACTGGAGTGACACTTCCGTCTTGACAACACACCCAACACACTACGATTCTCAATATACCTAGCATTGGCGTACACAGAACCTGTTAAAGCCCTGGACGACCGCAACTAAAGTATATTGGTTGTCGCAAGTATTAGCGGTGCAAGTCTCAGGTTAAGACCAAATACACCTACCCTGATTTCGGACTTCCATAGACACATAGTCATACTACCAATGGAATTCCGATGGGGTCTATCCAGAGCGAAGCTGTTTCCCGTACCATCGGTAGAACACAACCTCCTATTACACTTGCATGAGTATCCTATATCCAAATATATGAGAACTATGCCGTTGTGCCCTCACAATGCGCACAAGTGTAATACTAGTCTTTTACGCATTTATCGATGTCCAATCTCGACAATGCTCTGACTAGGGATATTTAATGATTTATCCTTCATGGACTGATACTGTCTCATCTCATTCTCGGTCCAGGAACAAATCATAGGGACCTCCTATCATTTATATATCTAGGTGATCTAATCACAAATGATAAGAGTGCAACCTCTTTTGTCAAATAGTTAATTTGTACAACAACACAATGATCTGTACAAATAGTGATGTTATGGGTCATAATTGTCCAACAGTATGATGAGACCTAATAAAAGATAATTAATTGGTTGCCAATTACGCGAAAAACCCTCAACAAATATTAAGCATTTTCCTTCCATTGAGTGATTCTCTCTCAAGATCCAAGATTGGCACTGGTTTGTTGGCTAAAGTCAAGACCTTTGTCCATCGCGAATGTGTTTGAATCATGAAGGCTTTGTTCCATATCGCATGTCTTGTCCAAGTTGTGATTTGTTGGCCAAAGTCAAGATCACTTCTTGTCCATCAACATCGATTACGAAGCTTTCCAAAGTCAATGGGTCCTGCTTAACTGGAATCATTAAGCTTGTTGTGCCAAAGCCAAGGCTTAGTTGATTCAAAAGAAAAAGGTTAGGGAATATATTGGATATATTGGCATATATTGGATATATGTTTCGGACTTGGATGTCCACCTACTGGATCTAGGAATTGGATGAAATCCAATTGATCTTAGAGATCTACCTAGTTAAGTTCCATACAAATTGTTGGCCAAAGTCAAGGTTGTGTGCTATTTAACAGGATCCTAGCCCACTAGGAAACTAGGTTTCCTAAGTACTCCATAGAGGGTTAGAGGCTCGCCGAAAAATAATGGGAGGCAATTATTAAATTTGCAATTTCATTTAGATACTTGCCAATGCACGCTCATTTCAATTTGTCGTCATTAATTTATAAATATATATTAGTTGGACTAATATTTAATTGTTGTTTTAATTAAACAGTTGGACTTTATTCAAACTACTTCATTTATAGTTGATTATATAATTGGATTATAGTAATCAATATATTTGAATTTAACCAATCAAATAGTAGTTGATTATATAGTTAGACTATAGTAATCATTATATTTAATTGTACCTGAAATCGTTGATTGTATAGTTGGACTATAGCAATCAAGATGACTGAAAGATTAGCGTTAAGAACATAATCCTGGGGAAAATGTCTTTAACGACTTTGATTTTAAGATTGGGAATAGAACCTCAGGATAGTCATGGGAACTGAGAAGTTATTCTATTTGATAGAGTGACATCTCAGGCCTAAGCCCGGAGTTGAGCGAATAGTGGAGCATGAGTTTTAGAAGACTCATGGTGATGATAACTTTAGTGCTCAATCCGTTATGCTTAATGCAATGACACTTTAATTTTATCGTCAAAACCAAGGATTAGATCATTATACCATGATGTTGAAATTAAAGATCTTCATAGATCTAATCTTAGATATTAGAAGTACGAATTGTAAAAGAAGCTATTTCACTCGCGTATGTCAGAGGGTACATCTGTCGAACACTTGGTGTCACAGATGATTGCTGACATCGATCAGCTAGGTTAGCTGGGCATTACCTACGTGGCCGAGACTATCAAAGATTTGATCTTATAGTCTCTACTCGAAAGTTGGGGCAGGTTCATTATGAACGAAGAGAAAACTCTTGGACTGTTGATGGCTATGCTCTATGAGGCAGAGCTAGAGCTTCTAAAAGGGGCAAAGGAAAAATCGTCATTGTCTTCTGGGAAGACAAATGACATATCCCAAGATGTCTGCCTAAACTGTGGCAAATAGAGTCACTGGAAGCGTGACTGCCGTATGGACAAGGCATACATGAAGGAAGTAAAGGCGGGGCAAGGCTCCGGCTTCAAGTATGTTTGTCATAAACATGTTCACTATTAGTTTCAAAATTGGATTTTTGATACTAGATGTGGTATATAAATATATGTACTGATGTGCAGAATCTGCTAATTAGCAGGATACTGACTTCAGTTGAGATCTACCTGCGAGTCGAAAATGGGACGTGAGTCGCTGTTTTAACCGTAGAAATCTAAGTTTTGGAACTGCCCTTTAGGCATGTACTTAAATTAGGAAACTGTTATAATGTACCTAGTTTGACTAGAAACATTATCTCTATATCTAAGTTTAACCCGTTGTGGGTATACCTTTATATTCTAGAACACTAAGTGTTTTGTTTATAAAGATGATATTGAGATAAACACATTAGATGTGAATAACAGTATTTATATTTTGAATATAAATGAATCTCAAACATATAACATGACAAACAAATAGCTCAGATTGAATAAATCTGTTGAGACTTAAAAATGGCATTGTTGTTTGGGACACATTAAACAAGGATCGTATATCCACACTTTCGAAGAGTGGGTACTAGGACGGATTTGATTCTAATTCAAATGATGTCTACGAATCTAGTTTATTAGGCAAAGTGCCTAAAACACCTTTTACTTGGTAAAAGTACAAGTGCCACCGATCTGTTAGCCCTCGTTCATAGTGACGTAAGTGGGCCCATATCTAGCTAGGCTAGAGGTGGAAATGAATACTTTGTAACCTCTACGGATGTGGCATCACGTTATGGTTATGTGTATCTTATGAAACACAAGTTAGAAACTTTTAGAGTTTCGACACGAAGTAGACAGACAGACCGGCTAAAGTATTAAACTGTCACGGTTAGACCGTGGTGGAAAGTACTTAAGCAATACGTTTCTCGACTATTTGAAAGAGTATGGTATTCTTTCATAGTGGACTCCTCCCGGGACACCTCAATTTGACGGTGTGTTCGAACAGAGAAACCGAACCTTGTTGGACATAGTAAGGTTAATGATGAGTCGCTCCGAGCTACCAATTTCCTTCTAAGGATACGCATTAAACAGTGCAATACTTATTTTGAATAAGGTTCCATGAAAATCTGTTAGACATACTTCATATTAGATATGAACATGAAAGAAACCGGGTTTTCTCATTCCTAAAGATTTGGGAATGTTGGGCATATGTTTGGATGATACCAAACTAGAACCCAAAATCGGATAAGTACCTATTTGTAGGTTGTCCTAGGGAAACCAAAGTATAGTACTTATACAACTCACAAGAGAACAATATAATTGTTGCTCTCCATGCAGTTTTCCTAAGAGGAATACCTATATGTAGTGGTAAGTGGGAGGAAAGTAAAACTCGATGAAAATCAGAGTAATATTTTTCCAGGCACTGAGTCATCATGGAACAAAAACAGTTCATCAGGGATGAAACTATACCAATAATCTTCGAATACACAAGAATCGCGTAGATCGAAGAGAGTCAGAAAACAACCTGGGAGGTATGGGTTTCTGATCTCACCTCATGTAGATGTCAATCTTATTGAGGAAGAAAAACTGACTACGTATGAGGAAGTGATACAAGGTATCGACTCCCTATTATGGCAAAGTACCATGATGTCCGAAATGGATTCCATGTATACCAACCAAGTTTGGACACTAGTTGTTGTACCGGAAGGTATTGTGCCTATTGGTACTATATGAGTCTTCAAGGAAGACATACATGGATGTCAACATATAAATGTACACATCTAGGCTTGTACAGAAAAGGTATCGTCATCAACATAGTGTTAATTATGACGAAAACTTTTATCTATTGCCATGATTAAATCCATTTGGATAATGCTTGCTAATACTGCATGTTTCATTTATGAAATATGGCAGCTGAACATCAAAACTGCTTTCCTTCAACGGAAACCTTTTGGAGGATATTTATAAACATCCTAACGATTTTGTCGTAACAAAAAAAGAAAACAAGGTTTGCAAGATAAATCGATCCATTTATGGATTGAAGCAAACATTACGTTCTTGGAACTAACGTTTTGATAAGATCATAATGGTATATGATTTAATTCAAAACGAAGATAATTCTTGTGTGTATAAGAAGGTTAGTGGGGGCACACTGACAATGATTTTCCTATATATAATGATGATATATCATTTCTTGGAAATGACATTCCCATAATACAATCGGTGAAAGCTTGGCTTTCATGAAAATTCTCCATAGAATACTTGGGAGAGACAACCTTTATTCTAGGAATAAGGATCTAATAGGATAGATCTAAAAGTTTTTGGAACTCTCTGAGAACTCATACATTAAAATATATGTACGCGACCTGGTGTCTCATATGCTTTGAGCATATAAAGTCACAATTAGGCCAATCCAAGTGATAGTCACTGGATTAAAGTTAAGAACATCCTTAAGTATCTTAGATTAACTAAGGATGCTTTCTTAAGATATGGAGAGGGAGAACTTGAAGTGACTAGGTTCACCGTTGCAAGTTTCCTAAGCTATAAAAATGACTATAGGTCGTAATAAGGATACTATATAGTTTGAATAACGGAACAGTGAGCTGGAAATCTTCCAAGCAAGATACTGTTGCCGAATAAACAACAAAAGCGGAATATTGTTGTAGCTCAGGCAGTAAAAGAAGCAATTTTGGATCTGTAAAATTCCTAATTAGATTAGGAGTAGTTCTGTTAGCAGCTGAGCTAGGCTACAGCACAGACTAAAGAATTAATGGTCTCATCAATGATCCAAGTATGTACTTTGACTATTTCATTTCAAATCCGCTGACGAAAGCAGTTTCTCATCAGAAGTTTTAGCTATCCGTACATAGTTCAGGTGTAGGACACTTGAGTGATTGGCTATAGGCCAAGTGGGAGATTGTTGGACAATTATGACCCATAGCATCACTATTTGTATAGAACATGATGTTGTTGTATAAATTAACTATGTGACAAAGGAAATTGCTCTTTTATCATTTGTAATTGGATTACCGGGATATATAAATGATAAAAGTCCATATGATTAGTTCTCGATTAATAAGATATGAGACATTATTAATCCACTAAAGTTTAATCATTAAAATATCCCTAGTCATAGTATTATCGAGATTGGACATCGATAATGCGGAATATACTAGTATTACACTTGTGCGTGTTGTGGGAGCATAACGGCATAATTCTCATATATTTAAGTATTGGATACTTATGCAAGTATGATAAGAGGTTGTGTTTACCAATGGTACGGAAACAGCTTCGCTCTGGATAGACCCATCGGAATCCCATTGGTAGTATGACTATGTGTCTATGGGACTCCGAATCAGGGTAGGTGTATTCCTTTGTGGGTGTGACCCGTCGATTCGGGACCCTTGGACTTAACTAGTGAAGTGTCGTCGTAGGGTAGGTCAGTTCACCAGATACATCTAGAATCTCTATCCTCTCGGAATCCAAACCTGATATTGACCCAAAATTGACACCATCCGTAAGGGCACGAAAGCAAAGCCGTCTCAAGGTGCCTTTTGAATCTCATGTTTTCAGACTAACAACGGAGATCGCGGGATATACTGTCGTATATCCCTATCTCACTCACTATTTTAAATTTAAGGTTTCTATATATAAAATATCTAATATTTTAAGATAACCAGTGTAAATAAATTTATGGTGGCTAAATCATAACTCTTATTTACACTGGTTCACCATTAGTGACCTAACCAATTTTAACTCTTAAAATTTGTATCACTAATTTCCATTAGTCTCTACTAATAGTTTTACTCATTTAAACTAATTTAATTAGAGTGGAATTAATGACCTATTATATTTTAACTCTTAAAATACTAGAACACTAATAAGTTTAAAATTTTAGAATCCTAAAATGGTCAAGATTTATATTAAACTATTTAATTAATCTTGTGCGTTAGAAAATCCAATGGTACATGGAATTGTATCCCGAGTGTAGACCGCATTACTATCCATTCAAATTCGGTTATAGAATTTATGTCCGGGTTTCCATCCTATATACCAATGGAATTTATTATGCACTTATTAAGACCAATTTATTAGAATTTAAATTTTAAACCATAAAACCAATTAATCCAATTAATTGTTTTTCCATGCATATCATATTCTAATTTAAACATTTTAAATCACATAAAATCGCATTTCATGACTATAATGATTATGCATCCAATGCATTTTATGGCACGTGAAATGCACGAGTAGGTACCCTAAGCTATATGACATGTTATTCAAACAATTCGAATTAAACATACATATAACATAAAAATTATTTTGCATTGACCGGACTCTTTTTTTTCCTATACTAAACTAATTAGTACAAAAATACCCAAGGCATCCCTTGGTCTTCAAATCACGCTCCAAGGTGTTGTTGGCTCCTTTTGCTACTTCGGTGCTCCAAATTACAACAATTGAAATTTTTACATTGGAAAATTAAAATTACAACAATTGCAAAAATTGTCCTTATTGACTTACATCGCAATATCAAAACCAACAATAAAATAAGAACCGGAAAAATTTACGAGCAATGCAAAATCCATTCATCACATGAATATTATTTTGTGCCTACTCATCTAAACATACATATCAATATTTATAACTCATATAAATATATAAAAACAGTAACTTTAAATGAAAAAAATGAAGGGTTAAGAAAATTTTTCAACCTCGCTCTGATACCAATTGTAGGAAACGCTTTCCTTGCGCAGTGGAAGCGGCTTAGGCACACGGATCAGACTTGAAAAAAATTTCTGCCCTTCCCTTTGAGTGGCCGAATGCAACCGTTACCACCACTGAAATTTTGCTTCTGTTTCAGATAAAATTCCATCCGCGAAACAGTCCCTGAACTGCCCCCAAACAGCCGCATATAAATTGGACTGTTTTGGACCCGATTCGCTCCCAGTGCACTGCCGAAACAGCCCTTGAAATGCGTGGACAATGGCTGTGTCTCGGTTCTGATTTTTCACTTGAAAAAAGCCCCGACACAGCCCCAAAACATCGCTTTATGTTCCCCAAAAATTCTGGATTAAAAAGAAACCAAAACAAGTTCCGCTTATCAAATAAGAGGTGGCAGTGAGCAAAAATAAGCCTCACTGCCACGTACCAACCAAGAAAAAGATGAAGATGATTACTTGTTCGACACCATAAAGTCATCCGAACTATATCTCTTTACCAAAGGAAACTAGTGTGGTCTAGACTCACAAAATAATCCCTAAACGATTTAAAGATTGAAACACACTTGTATTTTTTGTTTGTTTTTCTTCTTTTTCTTTGTTGTTGTTTTCTCAACAACTTGAGAGAATTTGGAGAAGAATAAGATGGAGGCTAGGGTTAGAATGAGAGATCCTTTCAAAAAAAAAATCCAATTTTCTTTTATACTTAGGGTGATATTTTTCCAAAAAGATAAAATTCCTTCCTATTCCTCCATCCATTTTTTCGGCCATAACTTTATTTTTTTTTTTAATTTTGTACCAATAATATTAACTTTCCATAAAAATAATATATGTTACAAAATTGAATATTTAACACCTAATTAAATGTGTGTAACTTCCAAAATAATGCCATGGGTATCCAAAACCCAAAAATTTGGAAATTTCAAATTTGACCTCCATTAAATTATATCATATATAATTTAATAATTAATAATAAGTTATATGTTTTGAAATAAAATGATGCATTATTCATTTATCAAAGTGTTTATTTAATTTTCGCATATTATAAATTATCTTGATATATTTAAGTATTGGATACTTATGCAAGTATGATAGGAGGTTGTGTTTACCGATGGTACGGAAACAGCTTCGCTTTGGATAGACCCATCGGAATCCCATTGGTAGTATGACTATGTGTCTATGGGAGTCCGAATCAGGGTAGGTGTATTTGGTCTTAACCTGAGACTTGCATCGCTAATACTTTCGAAAATCAGTATACTTTGGTTTTGGTCGTCCAAGGCTTTAACATATTATGTGTACGCCTCTTCTGGGTATACTGAGAATCGTAGTGTATTGGGTGTGATGTCAAGATGGAAGTATCACTTCAGTCGTATGGAGATGATGATCACGGAGGATACGGAACTAGTACTCTTAAGTACTGTAGTCATCGGGATAATATGACTAGGTCATGATTATCCGATTATAGAGACTAGTTACCAGAGATCCGATATGTGCTTCGTACGGGGGCAGACACAATTCCAGCCCCAGGCCTAGAATGTGACATCCGATACTTGATCGCAATACGCAATACTACGTATACTACGCCTGACACAGATTACATATTCCTTAAAAGAATATTTCTGGAGAATTGGGTAGGCACGGTGCTTTGCTAGAAGCCAACCATGTCTTGTAAATCGGTAAGAACGTGGTACTAAGTACGCACGTATTCGGATACTCCGATGACCGGATTTACTGCGAACATATCCAAGGATCTCATGGGTCACTTCCCGAAGATTCACCGATGACGTATGACTCAAACATAATTAATCTAGGATTAATTGGAAGAGAGAAAAAATTAATCTAGGATTAATTATGGAGAATTTTATCTATGATAAAATTCAATTAGAAGAGAGAGAATGATTAATTTGGAATTAATCGATAAAATAATATATTCGATATATTAAATGAAATTAGATTTCATAACGGAATTAAATTTGGATTTTAATTCGGGCAAACGAATTAGTTTAGAATTAATTCGCGAGCGACGTGAATAGTAATTTTGCTAGGCATAATTATTTAATTAAATTTGATTTAATTACATCGCAATGGAAAATTCGTTAATTCAGAATTAACGAACCCGAGCCCGGAACGTGTTTGTGGGCCCACTCGGATTTTGAATTTAAGTGGGGCCCACAAGTCACTTCAACTAGTCAACTTTGTTACTTTATGGTGATAGAAGTTGGTGGTTGCTTATTTTACACTCTTTGTTATTTGGAATGACTAATACCAAAAGTTTGGTTTTGGTATATAATAATTGTTTTTTGAAATAATTTATTATTACACAAAATCACTCTCTCTCTCTCCCAACTTCATGCCTTGGGCGTGAACTTCATCTTCTTCCTCTCCCATTTGGCTTGGCCGAAACTATCATAGAACAAGGAAAAATTGTTGCAATTTTTATAGTGCTAGCACACTTAAAGGAGTCATTCAAAGGTGTTAGGGACACTAATCCATGAGTTTGGAATTCAAGGACATGCTTGGAAGCTCAACATACATCAAAGGAGAAGCTTGGGGCAACTTCTCAAAGGCAAAAGTTTTGAACTCTCCGCCAACATCCAAGCCGATCAAAGTGAGTATTTCCACTACTTCTTTGCGTATTCACATTCTTTTATGCCTAATTGATCTTGGTTTGACCTAGAAAACCCAACACATAAAACAACCCTTCTTTCACCGCAGAAACAACCCTCAAAACAGCCCCAAATTACCGCAGAATAGTCCCTAAAAATCCCTCTGCATAACCGCAAACTGTACCCCTAAATTACACCCTTAACCCTTGAACCAGAGGAGTTGTGGAGCATTAACCCTTTCGACGGCCGCGTAACGCACTTCCAAGAGGCGACTTAAAAGGTAAGACCTGAGGGCACCCATTTTATTTATTCTCATTCATCTTTTTAATTATTTATTGGTATTTCTTCGCATGCGTATTATTGGTTCATGTATGTTATTGTTGTGGGATGAATGATTTTGTGCTACCTCTCATGGTATATCGGATGGAAACCTAGACGTAAATGTGGTCTGTACTTGGGATACAACTCCACGTATTACTTGAGAAACACACATATTTTGTTTCATCTAATCTTATGTTTATCCACGGTTCATTAGAAATAGCATGTTATTTCCATGCATGATTTAGCTATTTCTTCCGCATTAGGCACTTAATGATATCTCTTCAATGTTTATGCTTAGACAATTATTTATTTATATTTCCGTATTTATCAATTTAATGTGTCCCTGAGATTATGTGCTTTCCGTTATTTCGATTTACTTTTATGCATGCAAACTTAGATATAGGTTGTATGCAAACATAGATATAGGTTGTATGCAAACTTAGATGTAGGTTATTTTTACGAATGTATGTTGCGTAGACTCGGTTATATTATCACATAAATCCGTTCATTACAAGTGGCATAAGTAAGGGACCATTCCGAACCCAACGGTTTGAGGTCTTCCCTTGCGAGGGGTGAGTGCGGCCTTAAATCATTTCCCAGTTCACGCTGGGTGGAGACTCCTTTTTTATCCGGTTTAGTCCCCTGCGGGCCACTCCGTACTCCCGATCGGGCATGAGCCTGGAACAGCATCGCCGATTTCTATCTCCTACAAGGTCTCTTGGTCATTTTTCCTTCTAAACAGGATTCGCAGACTGATAAAATTCAGAGCTTTAACTGATTTAAGGCTCCATTCTTAATCAACTTATCTATCCGGTCAAGGCTGATATGACCAAGTCTAAGATGCCACAAATATGTGTCATCGTGAGAAATCTTTTGTTGTTTAGTTTTAAATTTCTCAACCTTAAACATTTCAGCGTTGAGCAGTGACCTGTGTGTTAACGGTCTTAACACATACAAGTTATTTTCTGAGTTTCGTGTGCATATACCAATAATAACTAAATTGCTATTAAAAGAAACTGAAAAACCATCATCCAAGAGTTTAGAAACAGAAATCAAATTCCTACGAAAATCAGGAATGAATAACATATTGTTCAAATTTAAATAACTATTATTTGTAAAATTTAAACTGGAAACTCCTACTGCTCTTGCTGAAACGGCATCCCCTGTCCCGACCCTCATGGTGTAGTCACCATCAGCAAGGTCCCTCAATGAGTCAAGTAGCTACAAAGAAGATGGTTATCCAGAATCAAAAATCCAGCAGATTTATCATCTTCCACTAATAGAGATTCGATAACAAGTAAATCATATTTACCTGTAGCCTTTTTCTCCTTTAGCTCAGCAAGGTATTTATGACAATTACTTTTCTAAAGCCCATTTTTATTGCAGTGGAAACACTTTCCCTCGGGCTTGGCATCCTTGGAGCCTTTCTTGTTCTTCTTCTACCTGGGCTTAGCCTTAGCCTTCCCAGTTCCTTTCTTCTTCATCGTAGCAGATTTAGAAGACTTAGTAACATTTGCCTCAACACTGGGATTACAAGGATCCACAAGCATGGACTCATAGAGGGTGAGCTCATTAAGTAGCTGGGTCAAAGTAAAAGTCAACTTATTCATAACATAGTTGCTTTTAAACTGCAGGAAACTCTTCGGAAGAGTTCTATAATCATGGTCACCTCGCTATGCTCATCAATACGAACTCCATAGGTTTCAGTAATGTTGAGATAAGTCATCATCCTCAAGATGTGCTCTCGGACTGATGTCCCATCCTTCATCCTATCAGTCATCGCTGAGACCATGGCCTCATGACGTTGATGCTCCGAAGGCTGCCCGAACATGCCATGCAATGACTTCATCATCTGAGATGCTGAAGCCATAGGTTCATGCTTTGCAACAAGAACCCCAGACATCTCTACTAGCAAGTAGCATCAGACTTTGTCATTAGCTGCGACCCATTTTTAGTATATCACGCACGACTTAGCCAACATTTTTGGTCGGCTCGGGAGTACACTCCTCCGTCAGGACAAACTTTAGGTCTTCGCAGACCAGAATAGCTTTCATGTTACTTTTCCATCTAACTTAATTTTCTCCCGTTAATTTATCATTTTAGAGTATGGAAATAATCGGAGAAACCATGGCTGAAAAATAAAATAAAAATGCATTTAACATCCATTCATTATATATTAAGATTATCAAACAAATTTTGGCATAAAATGCAAACATGATGCATGAACCATGAATAACGAATTAGGAACCTAAGAGAATTACTATGCCACATAAATTTACCATCCCACAAATAAGTGCCGTTGTAGGGTAGGTCGAGTATTTGCATGATAGATCGAGACAATCTCAAATGATTAATATATGCGAGAATAACTCTTATTCCTTTATTAACCAACTACCGTTTGATTCGATCAAGGAATTTAGATTAACAGTTAATCATTCCTTTGTGGGTGTGACCCGTCGATTCGGGACCCTTGGACTTAACTAGTGAACTGTCGTCGTAAGGTAGGTCAGTTCACTAGATACATCTAGAATCTCTATCCTCTCAGAATCCAAACCTGATATTGACCCAAAATGGACACCATCCGTAAGGGCACGAAAGCAAAGCCGTCTCAAGGTGCCTTTTGAATCTCATGTTTTCAGACTAACAACAGAGATCGTGAGATATACTGTCGTATATCCCTATCGCTCCCACTATTTTAAATTTAAGGTTTCAATATATAAAATATCTAATATTTTAATATAATATGTGTAAATAAATTTATGGTGGCTAAATCATAACTCTTATTTACACTGGTTCACCATTAGTGACCTAACCAATTTTAACTCTTAAAATTTGTATCACTAATTTCCATTAGTCTCTACTAATAGTATTACTCATTTAAACTAATTTAATTAGAGTGGAATTAGTGACCTATTATATTTTAACTCTTAAAATACTAGAACACTAATAAGTTTAAAATTTTAGAATCCTAAAATGGTCAAGATTTATATTAAACTATTTAATTAATCTTGTGCGTTATAAAATCCAATGGTACAAGGAATTGTATCTCGAGTGCAGACCACATTACTGTCCATTCAAATTCGGTTATAGAATTTATGTCCGGGTTTCCATCCTATATACCAATGGAATTTATTATGCACTAATTATGCCCAATATATTATAATTTAAATTTTAAACCATAAATCCCATTAATCCAATTAATTATTTTTCCATGCATATCATATTCTAATTTAAACATTTTAAATCACATAAAATCACATTTCATGTCTATAATGATTATGCATCCAATGCATTTTATGGCACGTGAAATGCACGAGTAGGTACCCTAAGCTATATGACATGTTATTCAAACAATTCGAATTAAACATACATATAACATAAAAATTATTTTGCATTGACCAGACTCTTATTTTTCCAATACTAAACTAATTAGTACAAAAATATCCAAGGCATCCCTTGGTCTTCAAATCACGCTCCAAGGTGTTGTTGGCTCCTTTTGGTACTTCGATGCTCCAAATTACAACAATTGAAATTTTTACATTGGAAAATTAAAATTACAACAATTGCAAAAATTGGCCTTATTGCCTTACATCCCAAAATCAAAACAAACAATAAAATAAGAACCGGAAAAATTTACGAGCAATGCAAAATCCATTCATCACATGAAAAATAATAACCATTCATCACATGAATATTATTTTGTGCTTACTCATCTAAACATACATATCAACATTTATAACTTATATAAATATATAAAAATAGTAACTTTAAATGAAAAAATGAAGGGTTACGAACATTTTTCAACCTCGCTCTGATACCAATTGTAGGAAACACTTTCCTTGCGCAGTGGAAGCGGCTTAGGCACACGGATCAGACTTGAAAAAAATTTATGCCTTTTCCTTTGAGTGGCCGAATGCAACCATTACCACCACTGAAATTTTGCTTTTATTTCAGATAAAATTCCATCCGTGAAACAGTCCCTGAACTGCCCCCAAACAGCCGCATAAAAATTGGACTGTTTTGGACCCGATTCGCTCCAGTGCACTGCCGAAACAGCCCTTGAAATGCGTGGACAGTGGCTGTGTCTAAGTTATGATTTTTCACTTGAAAACAGCCCTGACACAGCCCCAAAACATTGCTTTATGTTCCCCAAAAATTCTGGATTAAAAAGAAACCAAACCGAGTTCCGTTTTATCAAATAAGAGGCGGTAGTGAGCAAAAATAAGCCTCACTTCCGCGTACCAACCAAGAAAAAGATGAAGATGATTACTTGTTCGACACCACAAAGTCATCCGAGCTATATCTCTTTACCAAAGGAAACTAGTATGGTCTAGACTCACAAAATAATCCCTAAACGATTTAAAGATTGAAACACACTTGTATTTTTTGTTTTTTTCTTCTTTTTCTTTGTTTTTGTTTTCTCAACAACTTGAGAGAATTTTGAGAAGAATAAGATGGAGGCTAGGGTTAGATGAGAGCTCCTTCCCAAAAAAAAAATCCAATTTTCTTTTATACTTAGGGTGATATTTTTCAAAAAAGATAAAATCCCTTCCTATTCCTCCATCCATATTTTCGACCATAACTTTATTTTTTTTTATTATTTTTGTACCAATAATATTAAATTTCCATAAAAATAATATATGTTACAAAATTGAATAGTTAACACCTAATTAAATGGTGTAATTCCTAAATAATGCCATGGGTATCCAAAACCAAAAATTTGGAAATTTCAAATTTGACCTCCATTAAATTATATCATATATAATTAATAATTAATAATAAGTAATTATTATTGAGATGTATTCCCTAGAGCTATATGTATTGTAAACGGCTTTATATGTTTTGAAATAAAATGATGCATTATTCATTTATCAAAGTGTTTATTTAATTTTCGCATATTATAAATTATCTTGATATATTTAAGTATTGGATACTTATGCAAGTATGATAGGAGGTTGTGTTTACCGATGGTACGGAAAATGCTTCGCTCTGGATATACCCATCGGAATCCCATTGGTAGTATGACTATGTGTCTATGGGAGTCCGAATCAGGGTAGGTGTATTTGGTTTTAACCTGAGACTTGCATCGCTAATACTTGCGAAAATCAGTATACTTCGGTTTTGGTTGTCCAGGGCTTTAACATGTTATGTGTACGCCTCTTATGGGTATACTGAGAATCGTAGTGTATTGGGTGTGATGTCAAGATGAAAGTATCATTTCAGTCGTATGGAGATGATGATCACGGAGGATACGGAACTAGTACTCTTAAGTACTGCAGTCATTGGGATAATATGACTAGGTCATGATTATCCGATTATAGAGACTAGTTACCAGAGATCCGATATATGCTTCGTACGGGGGTAGAAAAAATTCCAGCCCCAAGCCTAGAATGTGACATCCGATAATGGATCGCAATACGCAATACTAGCTATACTACGCCTGACACATATTACATATTCCTTAAAAGAATATTTCTGGAGAATTGGTTAGGCACGGTGCTTTGCTAGAAGCCAACCATGTCTTGTAAATCGGTAAGAACGTGGTACTAGGTACGCACGTATTCGGATACTCCGATGACCGGATTTACTGCCAACATATCCAGGGATCTCATGGGTCACTTCCCGAAGATTCACCGATGACGTATGACTCGAACATAATTAATCTGGAATTAATCAGAAGAGAGAGAAAATTAATCTAGGGTTAATTACGGAGAATTTTATCTAGGATAAAATTCAATTAGAAGAGAGAGAACGATTAATTTGGAATTAATCGATAAAATAATATATTCGATATATTAAATGAAATTAGATTTCATAACGGAATTAAAATTGGATTTTAATTCGGGCAAACGAATTAGTTTAGAATTAATTCGTGAGCGACGTGAATAGTAATTTTGATAGGCATAATTATTTAATTAAATTTGATTTAATTACGTCGCAACGGAAAATTCGTTAATTCGGAATTAACGAACCCGAGCTCGGATTTTGAATTTAAGTGGGGCCCACAAGTCACTTCAACTAGTCAACTTTGTTACTTTATGGTGATAGAAGTTGGTGGTTGCATATTTTACACTCTTTGTCATTTGGAATGACTAATACCAAAAGTTTGGTTTTGGTATATAATAATTGTTTTTTGGAAATCAATTATTATTACACAAAATCACACTCTCTCTCTCTCCCAACTTCATGCCTTGGGCGTGAACTTCATCTTCTTCCTCTCCCATTTGGCTTGGCCGAAACTATCATAGAACAAGGAAAAATTGTTGCAATTTTTATAGTGCTAGCACACTTAAAGGAGTCATTCAAAGGTGTTAGGGACACTAATCCATGAGTTTGGAATTCAAGGACATGCTTGGAAGCTCAACATACATCAAACTTAGATGTAGGTTATTATTGGAGTCATCTAGGTTGTATGCAAACTTAGATGTAGGTTATTTTTACGAATGTATGTTGCGTAGACTCGGTTATATTATCACATAAATCCGTTCATTACAAGTGGCATAAGTAAGGGACCATTCCGAACCCAACAGTTTGAGGTCTTCCCTTGTGAGGGGTGAGTGCGGCCTTAAATCATTTCCCAGTTCACGCTGGGTGGCGACTCCTTTATTCTCCAGTTTAGTCCCCAGCGGGCCACTTCGTACTCCCGATCGGGCATGAGCCTGGAACAGCATCGCCGATTTCTATCTCCTACAAGCTCTCTTGGTCATTTTTCCTTCTAAACAGGATTCGCAGACTGATAAAGTTCAGAGCTTTAACTGATTTAAGGCTCCATTCTTTATCAACTTATCTATCCGGTCAAGGCTGATATGACCAAGTCTAAGATGCCACAGATATGTGTCATCGTGAGAAATCTTTTGTTGTTTAGTTTTAGATTTCTCAACCTTAAACATTTCAGCGTTGAGCAGTGACCTGTGTGTTAACGGTCTTAACATATACAAGTTATTTTCTGAGTTTCGTGTGCATATACCAATAATAACTAAATTGCTATTAAAAGAAACTGAAAAACCATCATCCAAGAGTTTAGAAACAGAAATCAAATTCCTGCGAAAATCAGGAATGAATAAAATATTGTTCAAATTTAAATAACTATTATTTGTAAAATTTAAAATGGAAACTCCTACTGCTCTTGCTGAAACGGCATCCCCTGTCCCGACCCTCATGGTGTAGTCACCATCAGCAAGGTCCCTCAATGAGTCAAGTAGCTACAAAGAAGAACAAACATGGTTAGTGGCTCCAGAATCAAAAATCCAAGCAGATTTATCATCTTCCACTAATAGAGATTCGATAACAAGTAAATCATATTTATCTGTAGCCTTTTTCTCCTTTAGCTCAGCAAGGTATTTATGACAGTTACTTTTCTAATGCCCATTTTTATTGCAGTGGAAACACTTTCCCTCGGGCTTGGCATCTTTGGAGCCTTTCTTGTTCTTATTCTTCATGGGCTTAGCCTTAGCCTTCCAAGTTCCTTTCTTCTTCAACTTAGCAAATTTAGAAGACTTAGTAACATTTGCCTCAACACTGGGCTTACAAGGATCCACAAGCATGGACTCATAGAAGGTGAGCTCATTAAGTAGCTGGGTCAAAGTAAAAGTCAACTTGTTCATAACATAGTTGCTTTTAAACTACAGGAAACTCTTCGGAAGAGTTCTATAATCATGGTCACCTCGCTATGCTCATCAATACGAACTCCATAGGTTCCAGTAATGTTGAGATAAGTCATCATCCTCAAGACGTGCTCTCGGACTGATGTCCCATCCTTCATCTTATCAGTCATCGCTGAGACCATGGCCTATGACGTTGACGCTCCGAAGGCTGCCCGAACATGCCATGCAATGACTTCATCATCTGAGATGCTGAATCCATAGGTTCATGCTTTGCAGCAAGAACCCCAGACATCTCTGCTAGCAAGTAGCATCAGACTTTGTCATTAGCTGCGACCCATTTCTAGTAGGCATCGCGCACGACTTAGCCAGCATTTTTGGTCGGCTCGGGAGTACACTCCTCCGTCAGGACAAACTTCAGGTCTTCGCAGACCAGAATAGCTTTCGTGTTACTTTTCCACCTAACTTAATTTTCTCCCGTTAATTTATCATTTTAGAGTATGGAAATAATCGAAGAAACCATGGCTGAAAAATAAAATAAAAATGCATTTAACATCCATTCATCGTATATTAAGATTATCAAAAACAATTTGGCATAAAATGTAAACATGATGCATGAACCATGAATAACGAATTAGGAACCTAAGAGAATTACTATGCCACATAAATTTATCATCCCACAAATAAGTGTCGTTGTAGGGTAGGTCGAGTATTTGCATGATAGATCGAGACAATCTCAAATGATTAATATATGCGAGAATAACTCTTATTCCTTTATTAACCAACTACCATTTGATTCGATCAAGGAATTTAGATTAACAGTTAATCATTCCTTTGTGGGTGTGACCCGTCGATTCAGGACCGTTGGACTTAACTAGTGAAGTGTCATCGTAGGGTAGGTCAGTTCACCAGATACATCTAGAATCTCTATCCTCTCAGAATCAAAACCTAATATTGACCCAAAATGGACACCATCCGTAAGGGCACGAAAGCAAAGCCATCTCAAGGTACCTTTTGAATCTCATGTTTTCGGACTAACAACGGAGATCGTGGGATATACTGTCGTATATCCCTATCTCTCTCACTATTTAAATTTATGGTTTCTGTATATAAAATATCTAATATTTTAATATAATCAGTGTAAATAAGTTTATGGTGGCTAAATCATAACTTTTATTTACACTGGTTCACCATTAGTGACCTAACCAATTTTAACTCTTAAAATTGTATCACTAATTTCCATTAGTCTCTAGTAATAGTATTACTCATTTAAACTAATTTAATTAGAGTGGAATTAGTGACCTATTATATTTTAACTCTTAAAATACTAGAACACTAAAAAGTTTAAAATTTTAGAATCCTAAAATGGTCAAGATTTATATTAAACTATTTAATTAATCTTGTGAGTTATAAAATCCAATGGTACATGGAATTGTATCTCGAGTGCAGACCACATTACTATCCATTCAAATTCGGTTATAGAATTTATGTCCGGGTTTCCATCCTATATACCAATGGAATTTATTATGCACTTATTAAGCCCAATATATTAGAATTTAAATTTTAAACCGTAAAACCAATTAATCCAATTAATTGTTTTTCCATGCATATCATATTTTAATTTAAACATTTTAAATCACATAAAATCACATTTCATGTCTATAATGATTATGCATCCAATGCATTTTATGGCACGTGAAATGCACGAGTAGGTACCCTAAGCTATATGACATGTTATTCAAACAATTCGAATTAAACATACATATAACATAAAAATTATTTTACATTGACCGGACTCTTATTTTTCCTATACTAAACTAATTAGTACAAAAATACCCAAGGCATCCCTTGGTCTTCAAATCACGCTCCAAGGTGTTGTTGGCTCCTTTTGCTACTTTGGTGCTCCAAATTACAACAATTGAAATTTTTACAATGGAAAATTAAAATTACAACAATTGCAAAAATTGGCCTTATTGCCATACATCCCAAAATCAAAACCAACAATAAAATAAGAACCGGAAAAATTTACGAGCAATGCAAAATCCATTCATCACATGAAAAATAATAACCATTCATCATATGAATATTATTTTGTGCCTACTAATCTAAACATACATATCAATATTTATAACTCATATAAATATATAAAAACAGTAACTTTAAATGAAAAAATGAAGGGTTAAGAACATTTTTCAACGTCGCTCTGATACCAATTGTAGGAAACGCTTTCCTTGAGCAGTGGAAGCGGTTTAGGCACACGGATCAGACTTGAAAAAAATTTTTTGCCCTTCCCTTTGAATGGCCGAATGCAACCGTTACCACCGCTGAAAGTTTTCTTCTGTTTCAGATAAAATTCCATCCGCGAAACAGTCCCTGAACTGCCCCCAAACAGCCGCATAAAAATTGGACTATTTTGGACTCGATTCACTCCTAGTGCACTACCGAAACAGCCCTTGAAATGGGTGGACAGTGGCTGTGTCTCAGTTCTGATTTTTCACTTGAAAACAGCCCCGACACAGCCCCAAAACATCGCTTTATGTTCCCCAAAAATTCTGGATTAAAAAGAAACCAAACCGAGTTCCGTTTTATCAAATAAGAGGTGATAGTGAGCAAAAATAAGCCTCACTGCCGCGTACCAACCAAGAAAAAGATGAAGATGATTACTTGTTTGACACCACAAAGTCATCCGAGCTATATCTCTTTACCAAAGGAAACTAGTGTGGTCTAGACTCACAAAATAATCCCTAAATGATTTAAGGATTGAAACACACTTGTATTTTTTGTTTGTTTTTCTTCTTTTTATTTGTTTTTGTTTTCTCAACAACTTGAGAGAATTTGGAGAAGAATAAGATGGAGGCTATGGTTAGAATGAGAGATCCTTCCAAAAAAAAATCCAATTTTCTTTTATACTTAGGGTGATATTTTTCCAAAAAGATAAAATCCCTTCCTATTCCTCCATCCATATTTTCGGCCATAACTTTATTTATTTTTATTAATTTTCTACCAATAATATTAACTTTTCATAAAAATAATATATGTTACAAAATTGAATAGTTAACACCTAATTAAATGGTGTGACTTCCAAAATAATGCCATGGGTATCCAAAACCCAAAAATTTGGAAATTTCAAATTTGACCTCCATTAAATTATATCATATATAATTTAATAATTAATAATAAGTAATTATTATTGGGATGTATACCCTAGAGCTACATGTATTGTAAACGGCTTTATATGTTTTGAAATAAAATGATGCATTATTCATTTATCAAAGTGTATATTTAATTTTCGCATATTATAACTTATCTTGATTACCCTAGATTACTTATACGCCTTCAAACTTAGAGTATGAATGTCATACACAAGGGGATTTAAGTCAGAAGTCAGTAATCTTAAACAGTCCATATAGAGCAAACAACTCGGGTATTTTATTTGTGGTTTATCTATAGATGCGGTCATTCTTTTTGTATAACGACCTTGATCCGGGATTGTCCATATAGAGACATGAGAATGGAGGCACCTTGTATGATGTGATCATATAGGACTGAACCCCGATGGAAATGACTTTCTTATAATATCCGTTAAGCAAAGAAAATCATTTTGATCTACTAGATTGTCATATATGGATTGATCTTAATCCTGAGTGTACTACGAATTCCTGCATGGCAGGCTATGTCCTTTGATTTACAAAGGTGAGGTTGGTGTAGCAGTCCCGACCAATAGCTACGTACTTTAGGGACATGGTCTATTGTGTAGCTGGGAAAATTTTACATAGATATGGAGTTCACTCATTTTTACGAGAAGTAGAGGAGTATCTTTATTAAGGGTTGATTCGATACTTGAATGGTTTGAGTGCTCAAGTCTTTCTATTACGAATAGAAAGATTAAAATTCATAATGGTTATGAATAAATCGTTCATTATAGAATCAATGGTACTTAAGGTATAAATAATTAGAGGGGTATAAAAGACATTATGACCCGACTCTGATTACGAGATACTCATGAAGGGTCAATTCATATGTAGTGACTATATCGATGGACACCGACTTGATTCGACTTAATATATCATATGCGGCAACAAAAGTGCAAATTCGGGTTTTTAGTGGAATAACCTGGAGTTAATAATTCAGAATATTTAATTAAGAGCTTAATTAATGTTTCGAGATTATTGGAGCTCGGAACCGTAGGTCCATTTGGTCTCTGTGCTAGCTCGATATACTATAGCAGATTCAGTATAATTGGATAGTCCAATTATATACTCACATATGTATAAATATTATTAATATGATTAATAATATTGATTTGTCACTTGATACTATATATTAAAATGTTAGTATATAGTTTTAATAATTATTTGATGATTATTAATTGTATAATATTAAATTATATTATTTATATAATTTAATAAATTTAAAATTTGATTTTTGATTTTCCAAAATTGGTTTTTGGAAGGTATTTGATTGTTTTGAGTAATTGCTCTTTATCAAAGGCAATTACACCTTTTATTTTTGTAACATATCCTTTATTATAGTAATAAAGGATTAATGTTACAAAATTAAATAAAATAAACCATGATGGCCGAAATTCATAGTGATGGAAGAGGAAATGTTTTTTTTTTTTATTTTGGAAATAAATAACCCTAAGTATAAAAAGGAAAATTGTTTTTCTTTTGGGTTAAGTCTTTCATTCTAACCCTAGCATCCATCTTCTTCTTCATTCTCTCTCAAGTGTTGAGAAAACTAAAAAGAAAGAAAAAGAAGAAAATCAATAAAATTTACAAGTGTGTTCAAATCTCTAAAACGTTTAGGGATTATTTAGTGAGTCTTGCCCACACAAGTTTCTGTTGGTAATGAGATATAGTTCGGAAGACTTTGTGGTGTCAAAAAAATCATCATCTTCATCTCTTTCTTATTGCTCATGGCAGTGAGGGCTTGTTTTACTCATTGTCGCCACTTTACTTGGTGAAACAAAACTCGGTTTGGTTTCATATTAATCTAGTTTTTTTCGAGAATATTTTTGGTGTTTTGGGGTTGTGTTGGGGATGTTTTCAAGTGAAAAATCAGAACCAAAACATAGCTATAGTCCACGCATTTCAGGGGTTGTTTCTTCAGTGCATTGGGCGTAAATCGAGTCCAAAACAATCCAATTTTTATCCGGCTGTTCGGGGCTGTTTTGGGGTTGGAATTTTGTCTAAAACTAAAGAAAAATTTCAGTGGAGGTGGCAGTTACATTCAGCAATATAAAGGGTGTAGAGTTTCAATCAAGTCCCAAGGATCATATATAAACATAAAAACGAGTGAATACATGTCAAAGGAGCTGCGGAATAAACTCACATTGATCGGTTGGATGCTACGAAGATGAAAAACGCACTGCATGTTTCTGCTCGGCAGTGAGCTGCGCGTGTAAGGGGCTGCACGGTGGTGACTGGTTCGGCTCCTCCATGATTCGGCCATTGATGACCTCCATTGAAGCTCAAAGCTTCAAGCTTTCCAAGCTCACAAATTCGTTTCCCTATCACCATAATATAACCCATGTGTGTGCTAGCACTCTTGTTTTGCAACAAAACACTCTCACTTGCTTCTCTTTCAATTCGGCAAACCAGAAATTTTGAGAAGATGAAACGGTTCCAAACCGTGAAGGAGAAGAAGAAGAAAAGAGAGGGAAAAAGGGTTTTCAACAAAAACGTAAAAAGGGGAGAGAGAGAGTGAAGAGTGTAATTAGGTTTTTATATTTTTTAATTTCCAAAATTAATAATAATAACACCTTTTACCACTTTTCGAAAAGCAAAAAGTCAAAAGTAAAACATCAATCAATGTTTTCTCTTTTACCCATCACTTTTATTTTTTACTTTAAGTCACATCACATCACTTTAATAAAGTGACATGTTGTCAAGTCACATCACTCAAAGTGACAATTGATTTGACGCATGATGTGACTAACGATTTGACGCTTGATGTGACTTGCGTGTCGCGCTCGAATTCGAAATGCGAATGCGCTCGCAATCACTCTCGGGCTCGGGTTCGCTAATTCCAAATTAACGAATTTTCCGTCGCGTCGTAATTAAATGATTACGCCTAGCGAAATCACTATTCACGTCGCTAACGAATTAATTCTAAATTAATTCGTTCGCCCGAATTAAAATCTAATTTTAATTCCGCGTCGAAATCCAATTTCTTTATAATATATCGAATATATTAATTTTACCGATTAATTCCAATTTAATCGTTCTCTCTCTTTAATTAATATTTTATCCCAGATAAAATATCTCCGCAATTAATCCCATATTAATTTTCTCTCTCTTCTAATTAATCCTAGATTAATTAAAGTGCGAGTTATACATCATCGGTGAATCTTCAGGAAGTGACCCATGAGATCTCCGGATATGTTGGCAGTAAATACGGTCGTCGGATAATCCGAACACGTAAGCACCTCGTACTACGTTTTATACCGATTTACAAGACAAGGTTGGCTTCTAGCAAAACGCCATGCCTACCCAATTCTCCAGAAATATTCTTACAGGAATATATAGATCTGTATCAAGCGTAGTATACCGTAGTATTGTGCATATCGGCCCAGTATATCGGATAGTCACGTGCTAGGGCTGGGGCTGGATAAGTGTCTGCCCCGTCCGAAGCACATGTCGGATGTCTGGTAACTAGTCTCTATAATCGGATATTCATGACCTGGTCACAATATCCTGATTAGTTGCGCAACACTTAAGAGCACTAATACCATATCCTGCGTGACATCATCTCCAATATGACTGAAGTGACACTTCCGTCTTGACATCACACCCAATACACTACGACTCTCTGATAAACCCAGAAGTGGTGTACGTAGAACCGGTTAAAGCCCTGTACCACCAAGACCAAAGTCTATCGATTATCGTAAGTATTAGCGATGTAAGTCTCAGGTTAAGACTATACACACCTACCTTGACTTCGGCCTCCCATAGACACATAGTCATAATACCAATGGGATTCCGAGGGGTCTATCCAGAGCGAAGCTGTTTCTCATACCATCGGTGAAACACGACCTCCTATCGCACTTGCATAAGTATCCAATACTTATATATATGAGAACTATGCCGTTGTGCCCTCACAACGCGCACAAGTGCAATACTAGCCTATTCCGCATTATCGATGTCCTGTCTCGATAATACTCCGGCTAGGGATATTTAATGATTAATCCTTCGGGGATTGATACTGTCTCATATCATTCTCAATCCAGGAATTAATCATATGGACCTCTCTTCATTTATACATTTATGGTGATCTAATCACAAATGATGAGAGTGCAATTTCCTTGTCACATAGTTAATTTGTACAACAACACCGTGATCTGTACAAATAGTGACGCTATGGGTCATTTTGTCCAACAATCTCCCACTTGGCACATAGCCAGTCACTCGAGTGTCTAACACCCGAACTATGTACGGTTCGCTCAAATTGCTGAGGAAAGGTTTCGTCAGCGGATTTACTTAATTATCTTTGATGCGATTTACACGATCATCACATCGCCATGATGTATGATCCGAACGAATCAGATGATATAGAAGTATATATCTGAATCGTCGATGAGACCTTTAATTCCTTAGCCTGTGCTGACGCCTAGCTCAGCTGCTAAAGAACTATATCTAATCTAATTAGATTTATTATCGATCCAAATGGCTTCTTGTTGCTGCCTCAGCTGCAGCAATAATCCGCATTTGTTGTTATCGCGGCACAGTTATCTTGCTCGGAATATTTCCAGCTTACTATCCCGTACTTCAAACTTTATAGTACCACAGTATTCACCGGTTTGGAAACTTGCAGCAGTGATCCCAGTCACTTCAAGTTCTCCATCTCCATAGTTTAAGACAACATCTTTAGTTCTCTCAGATACTAACAGATGTTCTTAATCTTCAATCCAGTGACTATCACTTGGATTGACCCGATTGTGACTCCATATGCTCGAAGCGTATGAGACACCAATACAAGTACATTTTAAATGTACTTGTATTTCCAGAGTGTGTTAACCAACTCCAAATCTATCCCTGTAGATCTTTATTCCTTGAATAAAGGTTGTTACTCCCCAGAATCCACGGAGAATTTCTTATGAAAGCCAAGCTTTCACCGATTGTTTTATGGGAATTTCATTATCAGTGCTCTCCCACTAACCTCCTTATATACACAAGAATTATTTCGTTTTAAGTCAAATCATAAACCATTATTATTATTTCAAAACGTCAGTTCCAAGAACCTTATGATTGTTTCAATCCAAACATGGATCGAATAACCTGCAAACCTTGTTTGTCGGTTATACAAAATCGTCAGGATGTTGTAAGCATCCTCCAAAAGTTTTCCTTTTCAGGAAAGCGATTTTGATCTGCAACTGACACATTTCATAAATGAAATATGCAGTTATCAACAAGCATCTTCAAAATGGATTTACCATGGCAACAGGTAAAAGGTTGAACCGTTATTAACACAATGTTGATAACGATACCTTTCAGTCAAAAGCCCAGCTTTGTACGTTGGTATGTTGCCTTCCATGTATGTCTTCCTTGAAGACGTTTAATGTACCAATAGGCACAATGCCTTGTGGTACAACAACTAGTATCCAAAATAGTTGTTATACATGGAATCCATTTCGGATTCATGGCACTTTGCCATAATAGGGAGTCGATACCTCGTATCACTTCCTCAAAACGTAGTCGGCGGATATACCTTCATAAGATTAACATCTTTATGAGGTGAGATCAGAAACCCATACCCTAGGTTGTTTTCTGACTCTATCCGATCTACGCGGTTCTTGTGTATTTGAAGATTAATGGTATAGATTCATCATAGATGAACTATTTGTGTTCCATTAAGGACTTCGTGCCTTGAACAGTATTACTTCGATTTTCATCGAGTATCACTATCCTCCCACTGACCACTGCATATCGGTATTCCTCTCAGGAAAAACGCATGGTGAGCAACAATCACATGTTCTCATGTGAGATTTATAAGTACTATACTTATGGTTTCACTTAGGATAACCTATATTGGCACTTATCCAATTTGGGTCTTTTAGTTTGGTATCATCCAAATGTTATGCCTGGCATACCCAATTATCAGGAATGAGAAACCTCGTTTCTTCCCTGTTCATATCCTATATGACATCTGTCAAACAGATTTATATGGAACCTTATTCTAAATAAGTTTTGCACTGTTATACATATCCTATTGAAGGAAAGGTAGTAGCTCAGAGCGACTCATGATTAGCCTTATCATGTCTAACATGATTCGGTTAATCCGTTCGGACACACCGTCACTTTGACGTGTTCCGGGAGGAGTCCTCATTTGAAAGAATACCATATCTTTCATGTATACGAAACTTACTGCTTAAGTATTTTCCATTACGGTCTTACCGTGACGGTATAATACTATAGCCGATCTGTTTGTCTATTTCGTGTCGAAACTCTAAAAGTTTCGATTTGTGTTCTTCAAAGAAACACATAACCATAACGTGATGCCACATCCGTTTAAGGTCACGAAATATTCATGTTCACATCTAGCCTAGCTAGATATGGGCCCACTTACTTCACCATGAATAGGGCTAACAGGTCGGTGGCCCTTATACATTACCAAGTAAATAGTATTTTAGGTACTTTACCTAATAAACTAGATTCGCAGACCTTATTTGAATAGTCAAATCAGTCCTAGTACCCACTCTTCAAAAGTGTGGATATACGAGTCTCGTTAATTGTGTCCTAGACAACAATGCCACAAATAAGTCTTATTGATCAAATCAATTTGAGCTATTTATTTGTCATTTTATATGTTTGAGATTTTATTTATATTCAAAATATAAATTCTGTTATTTACATCTAATGTATTTATCTCAGTATCATCTTTATTATAAAACACTTAGTGTTCTATAATATAAAGGTTTTATCCGCAACGGATTAAACACTGATATAGAGATAATGTCTCTAGTCAAACTAGTTACATTATAACAGTTCCTAATTTAAGTATATACCCAAGGGTAGTTCCTAAACTTAGGTATCTACGGTCGAAACAACGACTTTCATCCCGTTTCCGATTCGCAGAGCAATCTCAGCTTGAAGTCAGTATCCTGCTCAAAGCAGATTCTGAACATCAATACATATATTTTATGTACCACACTAAGTATTTAAAATCTAATTTCAATACTAGCTGTGAACATAACTAAGACAAACATTTTTAAAATAAGAGCCTTGCCCTTTCTTTAATTCCTTCGTGTTTGCCATATCCAAATGGTAGTCACTTTGGGATATGTCATTTCTTTTCAATATTTCAGAAACCTTTGGCCAAGCCTGGGTTTCGGAATATCGAAACGATGTGCACCTCGTGCTACATGCCCAATTGCAAACTTTGACGTTATCTCCTCTAGAATAGTCAATTAATTCTCAAAGAATTATAAATTGCAATTTTAATACTTCTTAAATCTAAAATTAGATTTATGACAAGTATATTAAATTAAGCATTAAAGTCATCATCACATAAATCTTCCAAAGATTTTATGCTCTACTTATTTTGCTTAATTTGGGCTTAAGGTATAATAAGTTATTTTATCAAATAAAGTAACCTATTATTTATTCCCAATTTGAAAATTAAATTATTAAAATATTTTAATCCAGATTATATTTAAATATCCAACTTTTCAATTTTATCTTGATTACAATAGTCCAACTATTTAATCAACGATTAGTGGTACATATATATAATGGTTTATAATAGTCCAACTATATAATCAAATATAATCCAATTAATAACCTCAATTACATTGATTACTATAATCCAATTATAAAATCAACTGTAAACTGAAATTAATTAATTCAAATATATTGATTAATATAATCCAATTATTATATAATCAAGTATAATACAGTCCAACTTTTATTAAAACAACAATTTAAATATTAGTCCAACTAACATTTAATCTAATGACGAAATAATTTAAATGAGCGCGTATGGCGAGTAATTGAACGAGTATTGCAAATTCAATTCTTACCTCCCACTATTTTTCTTCGAGCCTCTAACCCTCTATCGAGTACTCGGGAAACCGTGTTTCCTAGTGGGCTAGGATCCCGTTAAATATCACACAATCTTGAGTTGTCCAGCCTAATGACCCAATAGTTGTGGGCGTGCAGTAGATTAGTATCAGTGGCAGCTTTAGCCTAGTGTTACCCGACAGCCGCAGCCACTAGGCCTAGAGCCGAGAGCTGCAGAACCACCCGTTTCTGTTCCATCACCACTAGTAGGAGTACCCATGGCTCACCAAATAGTAGTTTCTCCAAACATACCAGACCCTACTACATACCGAGCGGACCTTCTATTGTGCCACATGAGCCACCTCTAGTAACGGTTCAGGGTTATGCAGTGACAAGAGTTACTGGTATCTTTGCATAATTTCCGGAAGCTTCACCCTCACGTTTTCAGGAGTGGAGACCTCCCACAACCCCTATGGATTCATTTGGAATCAGATCGGATGCACGCTTGGGGGGGGTGTTTGCGGAGAGGGCAGCAGTGGAGGTTAGTCAGTTTTAGTTGAGAGATGTCACCACACATGGTTTATGTCATTCCGGGATGGTCGGTGATGAGACACTCCTCCTCTGACATGGGTTGAGTTTAGTACGACATTTTGTCCAGATTCTTGCCATCGAAGTATCAGGGATGTGCCAGATCCCAAGAGTTTGAACAGATAGTACAGGGCGACCAGATTATAGTTTCTGAGTATGACATACGGTTTACATGATTGTCTCGCTATGTCCCACATCTAATCAGTACAGAGGAAATGAAGGTGAAAAGGTTTTGTGAATGGGCTTCAAGACTATTTATTATGCTCTATTAATTTCACAGAGATCACTTCCTACACCCAAGTCTAGATCCGACCTTGGGTGTGAAGCGTGGGTTAGATAAAGACAAGAGAAAAGGATTCTCGAAAGAAATCTAGATTAGAGGAGGGGACTAGACCGCAGCAGAGTGGCCCTAGTAGAAGCAGTAGACGTCAGCTTCACATACGCATGCCGAGATATGAGTTCAGTTCAAGGGGGTCAGAACCATAGGCTGGCTCACAGTGTCGCTTCTCGTATAGTCTCCTCTCCCTCGGTAGCCCAGCCTGG